>NQII01006074.1:105188-130464 GCA_002778355.1 Clitarchus hookeri
AAGAGCAAATTATCATATGCTGAGTTTGGACTTTGAAGACACTATAACAAGTCAAATTCATGCTGTAATACATTGTCCACTGAACTCTTGGGAGTTCTGTAAAAACAAAATATGCCACTGCTCCATTTCGTTGTATCATGATAATCTGGTATTTCTGCTAACTTATTAGTTTCCATTTTATTTCCATTGCAAATTTATTGTTTATATTGTGGCGATGGAGGGTTATTTGGCTTGGTGATTTACTTTTTATCAGTGATCGTAAAACTTGGTTTGTTTGTTGAGCGCCATGAGAAAATTTATTCGGAACAGTGTTGACGGCTACGCGTGTAGTGGCAGATCAAGTGAGACGTGTTAAAAAAAAAAAAAAACAAAACATAGCCCTTGAAGTCAGCATACAGAATTCACTCAGATGTAACAAAGATCAAACTACAAAACATAACCAATAAAAGAAATAGGGTCCAGATTATTTATTCAAATTCAGGTAAAACATGCTGAAAGTGTCGATAAAATCTGAGATCTGATGTTTTAACTTTGAAATATCACCCTCCTTACAAAATTTATTTAATTGCGATGAAAAAGAAAAAAAAAGTTCTGAGACCGTAAAACAAAAATTAAAGTTACGTAAGCATAGTTCTAGGTCATCTCGCTTAAAATACACATTAAATGACATTCCGAAAATTTACTGTTCTTTAAAACAACTCTCAAGAGAAATGGTTAAATTAAATAAATTAAGAAACTTTTGATAATACTAGCTAAGTGGTATCGGTAGAGCAGATCCCAGCACCACTGGGTTACGGTGAAAAAAAATGCAAATTAACACTACACAAAAGTTGCTTCGGGCAATAGAAAAGTTATTTAAAAAAATTATGATCATCAAATCTGGTGTCTAGCGGCCCCTCTGGCCATTCATAAAGGGTGGCGTCATACCACACCATGGCTGCCGTTGTCGTCTTGATGAACAGCACACAAAAAAAACTCAAATTAAATAATTAAAGGCTGACCCTACAACCTCTTCCACCAATGTCGTGGCCTCCAAACTTTAATACTTGCTTTTGCTGGGCAACTAAATTAAATAATATGATGGCACTGGTGATTTTCTGATGGAAAATCCCAGCAATCGCAGAAACGTCCGCCGTGTTTAAAATTACCACCAAGACGCCGGTCTTGGAGCAAGGTCATGGACCAATCAAACGCTGCCAGGACACACAACTTTCGGATCTTGGGCACCGCGGGTTACAAACAAAACCAAATTACAAAAAAAAATAAAAATGTACAACTGTAAAAATTATTACAATTAATTGAAATTACATAAATAATTGAAAAATCATAAACATATTTATGGGTTAGAAAATTTAGCTGTTTAATTAGACCCTGTAAAATTTATGGGTGATTAACATAAACTAATTAGTGTTAACTAAGTCTGGCAGGAAATAATAATTAAGAGAAAATAAAAATTACTGATTTACATTAACATAAATAATTCTGAAATAATCATTTTAAAAAATCTATATCACATATGGTATAATATTTGTTATTTGCATGTGTTATATTCGCAAAAATCTTTGTTATTTAGTTATGGTATGATCTTGTAATGTTTTGCAGATGTTTATTTTATTGTTTACATCTTCAATAGCAGTTTTAGAGTTGAATACGACCGCAGATTGAAATATTTTCAGAATTGTTAAATTAATGTAATGTTTTAATGCAGCTCTTTGTTAAGATAGTATGGTTAAAAGAAAAATATATAAATGTAAACACTGATCAACAGTTGGCAGCAAAGTACATTATGTAATATTTTACAAGGGGATATTTGGAAGAGCTTTATCTTTTGTGCTATGGCAATTTCACACACACTCTGTTAAAAAATTATCTTTCTTCTGGAATCTTTAAATCAACATGTTGGATCCTGAAGATGGTCAGAAATCTATTGAAATATTGTCATTTTAAAGTGGATCCTATGGGTAATACGTTATTCGGGGCATTATTTTATGCAGCTTGTGTGCGAGTGGTGTAAAACGTTTCTCTTAATAATTGAATAATTAAATTGTGGAAAATGTCCATCTGAGTTGGCGTTTATCCTGGATGATAGCAATGAAATAACTACGAGAACTTCTGACTTCCGAAGAACTACTATTAAAGCTAAGTAATGCCCGATAAAAGTTGCAGATGGCAGCCGTTCAATTCAATATGATTTTCTTATCTTAGTTTTCAAGAATCCTGCATAACCAGCACTACAAAGTTTTTCTTATTAAATCTGCCTACACTTCCTTCACAAGTAGACACATTATGATTCTACCTAAATATTTTTATAAATCTTAGCAGTCAAGGTAATAAGAAGTATGTACTAATTAATTGAGTAGAACCAAGTGAGACAGTTTGATTTGTTGGACACTGAATAATTATTTTTCCTTAGCGTGGATAGAAAGACTAACTAACGCTGCTAAATGTCAACTGTAATTACAATTTTATTCTGAGTTGAGCATTTTGGAAATTGAGCTGCATGTATTTTATATATATATATATATATATATATGTATGAACATTGATTGCTTATATTTCTTCACCAAACTTGCAAATGTAATAATTAAATGCTCCTCAATAATGGAATGGCTTATTTGTTTGGTAGTTAACTCAGTAGTGGTAAATTTTTTGTATTATAATTATACTCTTAACGATGACTGTTCTCTTGTTAATGTCACTCCAATATACCAGTTAACTGTATGACAACTTGGTTCATTAACATCTACTCCCGAATAATCACATATACCCCACCAAATACAACACACAATTACCCGTAATAGCCCAACTCACTACAACAGTTCCCATTATACATGGGGCCGTTATATTAATTTCAGTGACTCCACCCACGTGTGGCATTGCACTCAGTTAAATTCATTTCAAATGCTCCATAACGTGCAGCATTATCATCATATACGTACCCACGTGTATATCCATTTCCGTACACGGGACCTAAAATATCACAGTATCTTTCATCGTTGGATAATTATCAACTCCTAAGTACCTTCTAATGCCGCTGTGGGAAGGGATTGAAGCACAATCAGGTACAAACTGTGTCACTAGTGGAAAAAAAATGATCCAGTGAAATTATTTGCAGCTATTACTGCCAACATGTGAAAGGAGTGTTGTCCGATCAGTTAATAAAATTATGGATTGTCTTTACGTCATTCCTTGGCTAAACAGTTGAAATCCACACCAAAGAAAGAACACGAGGAAAGAGCTTCATAGACATCAGAATGTACANTTCCTTGGCTAAACAGTTGAAATCCACACCAAAGAAAGAACACGAGGAAAGAGCTTCATAGACATCAGAATGTACATAAATACAACATGGAACTTTTCACGCTCATACATGTTATAAAACTTCCCTGTCATTTACGCAGAACTGACTAAATGATTAAACATCTCAAAGACCATGTAAAAAAGTGTGATCCTGTGCAGATAATTGAGGAAGCCATACATTTATCATTTAACAGTAGTTAGGTGCCCAGAGACTTTCGGCAACCCTTTGGAAATAAAACTACATACTTTATACTATAGGCCTTTTACTAATATGAGATGTCCGAGGTAATATATACTCATATAAGTTTTCATCTTGAAAATATAGGTAGGTCTGCCTATACCTGCATTGTATAGATTCCCTCATTTTCAAGTTCAGTTCTGAAGTACATAGTTATGAATTACTTTGCATTTTGGGTGAACCCCTACCTCTTCACACAGAAAATAAAAAAAACTTGGTTAATAATGCTTTCTGTTATGTATACAAGTATAAAAACTGGGTAGTTATTAGTTTAGGGGCTTTTCCGTAAATAATAAAAAAAACCTCCAAAAAGTGGTATATTTCGACTCTACTAATCACGTATAACACGAATATACTCGGGGCGTAACTTTAAAATAAGTAAAACATATTTTTAAAAATTGAACAAATTTGCGAGATGACTGTTTTCGGCAGTTTGTTTACGTTTGTGAACGAAACGTCCTAGACCAACAAAAGTTGCATCAACGGGTTCTGCACAGCTTACCTTGGTCATATTCAAGACGGCGTAATATTAAAATAGGTAGAACATATTTAAAGAAATCGCGAAATTTGATGTTTACATCTATTAATGTCTGCCGCCATNAACAAAAGTTGCATCAACGGGTTCTGCACAGCTTACCTTGGTCATATTCAAGACGGCGTAATATTAAAATAGGTAGAACATATTTAAAGAAATCGCGAAATTTGATGTTTACATCTATTAATGTCTGCCGCCATTAATAATGGCCGCGCATTGCATATTCGCGCAATCTAGCGAGCGCATAAATCATCACGGGTCATACGTTAATATGCTCGTGGAGTTAGGTTCTGTTAGGTTAGGTGGGCACATATTAAGACATTAGTCGGACGTTAATTCCCCTAGTATATTCGTGTTCTGCATCATTAGTAGTAGAGTGGAAATGTACCATTTTCCAGAATTTTTTTTGTGTTTTTCAGAACAAAAACTGTTATACTGTGAGACAGAGACCTTGGGAAGTTATTACTTACGAGGAAACAGAGGCACTGCTAACAATGCGTAGAAACAATACTAACGAGCAGGGCATTAAGTAGGATTGGCATTAGTGATTATTGCCAAAAGATATTTTTTTAAAGGGAAAGGAAGAGGAGGTGAATAAACGTTTTACCTCGCGTAACTCCCTGATCTGCTCGCCGAGACCTCCGATGGCAGAGTACGTGACATCACCCGGATCCTCGTGGGACATGTTGTAGACCAAGGGGTCCACCTCGCGGGGCAGGTATCGCATGATCGTTAGGGTGGTCATGTCCAACGCCACACGCGTCCCAGACTTCAGCTTGGCTTTGTCCAGCTGACGCCGGCAGCCGACGACGTAGCGGGGGCCATTTGTCGCCTTTACAATAACTGAAATCAAACGATGACCAACATCAAAACTAATATCCAAAATATTTGGTAGTATCACATGTACTACTAATATTAACAGTGAAACCTCTTTGACACAAACATAAAATAACGTGAATTTTTTAAGTTTTGTAATGAAGTATGTATTATTATGTGTTTGCGATAATTATAAATAATCTCAAAAAATTAGAATGTTTACTCCTTGATTCAGCATATTAGAAAACTAGGCATTATCATCACCAGTGTAACCTTTTTATCAGTGAACTTAACATTACACCATAATAAAAATTAATAAATACTTTTACTAACCAAACAATTTAACTTTAATTCGCTATGTCACTCAGAAGGTAAAAAAAGACAACTTTGCATTATCCTATAAAAACTTTGTAATGGAGAGGTTTTTTAAACTAAGTTTTATTATTCCTTTTCAAAACAGATATTTATGCACAAAAACTGTAGGACTTACACTTTTCTTCTGTTAGCTGCTTCAAAACCTCTCCAACAATCTGTAAAATAAAATTAACGAATTAAGTATGTAGTCTGGAGAGCAGAAAAATGATTACTCATAAAAGAAACTTGTTCCTATTATACACAGTTTTCCTGTTTTACAGCAGGCATATTTCAGAAGTTAATGCCTTATTAATAGCGTAATATTTAAATTAGTCAAAACCAACAAGTTTACATTGGTTTTTTTTTACTTGTGTTTGGTGCAATTACAGCAAAATATGGCTTAAAAGAAACATCATTATGTTCCTAAAGAACCTCACAGTACCACTTTACCAACACGTACTTAGACACTACCGTAGTTATTACATCAACAGCTATGTTAATGCCAATTCTTGAATATAATTATGGCATGGGAAGAAAAAAATTTATATATAAGACACACACACACACACACCCAGGATGTTTGGAAACTGAACGCCCAAATTGCGGGAGGTAATTCCTTATGAAAAATAAAGTCAAAAATATATAGGACACCATATACCTAAGCGGAATATTAAAGAAGACATGAGCCTATAAATATTGGGTTTCAAAAAAATATTTTTGCTGAATGCCTTGTACAAAGCCTACAAAGTCCGCAGCACAAAGTGACTTATGCTTCCCATGTTGCAGAGAGACAATACATGCATAATGCTGGCCGTCCTCAGTCTGTGCGCACTGTTCAACTTGAGGAAGTGATCGTCAGCACATCAACGAAGTGCGCCATAGGGCGCCAAATGGGCGTATCCCATTCAACCGTGTGTGACGTACTGTGGGTAAATAGCCGCCATCCCTACCGCTGGCAGAAAGTACAAGGCATTCAGCGAAAATACGTTTTCAAACCCCAATTTTCATATCTCCTTTAATATTCTCTTTAGGTATATGGTGTCCTATATATTTTTGACTTCATTTTTCATAAGTAGTCACCTTCCGCAGTTTGGGCGTTTAGTTTCCAAACATCCTGTGTTTGTGTGTGTGTATATATATATATATATATTTATTTTTTTTTCTTCCCATTCCATAATTATATCCACAAATTGGCATTAACATAGCTGTAACCAAACCATCAGAAATGGAGATACTGGATTGGCCGTTCAGAACCAAGGCAGTAATTGGCCACGTTGACATTAATACTACAAGCCATCCTGGCATTCACTCCAAGACGGGAAAACCACGAAACACCAAAATCAGGATAGTTGCATAGGGAATTACACCAGCGCCCTCTCACATGCTAACTTAGTGTCTTACCACTACGCCACCTGGTTCAATACTGGCTAGTTGGGAGAAGGTATTGTGTAGGCTTGGAGGAGTACGTGGGAAAGAAGTATAGGTCAGATGAGGGAGAAACAACTTCTCTTCTGTTAGCGAGCTGCAGTTTAGAGTAGAGTGGAGAGATATGGCTGGCTCTTAACATCAAGGTCCTGAGAGACGATGAGTGCGAGCAAGGTATGTATGGAGCAACGCCGGCATGCATGGGTGGAAGAAACGGGAGATCCCCGAGATAACCCGCAGACCAGTGGCATTGTCCTAGAGTCCCACGAGCGAAAATCCGGGAGGAACCCAGCTAGGAATTTAACCAGGTTCACCTAGGTGGAAAGCGAGTTGTCTGGCCACTACACCACCATAGCCCCGCTGCAGTTTGGAACCTCTGCAGCTGGGGGAGAAAGCATCCTAATCTGTTAGTATACAATATATAATTTAAGGCCGTCACTGTTATCAATTTCTTACATCACTACTGCTGTTTGTGACTGATGGGGACATGCCAAGAAATTTCTTTAGCTTGAAAGTGCCAAACTTTAAAAATCACATACCTCTGGCTTAAAATTAACTGCATGCCACCCCACGTTTTCCCGACACTGGCCTGTCCCACCAAAGCCCAGTATATTCCACGCTGACTGTTGCTCCCACCAGTCATGTAATGTACCAACTTCCTTACACAATCAGAAAGTGTCAATTTAGAAAATTTGTTGATTTCAGAAATTCTCAATTAATCATGAAAACGTCGCAGACACTTTACTGAAGGCAACAAATTCCCCATTGGTTGTCCTGCATCGTTATCTGCATGCAAGGTAACTGGTGTTTGGTTTCTGTTGATGGACTGGTTGAGTACGTTTTATTCACTTGCCCACACGAGCTGAAGTGCCACTGCAACTAGTTGCTGATCGAGATGGGGAATAAATCTGAAAAGTCTTGTTTCTGTGTTATACACAAATTTATTGCAAGCTGCGCGCTTCGTTTGGGGCTAAGCAAAGTTTTATGCAAGCTCTTACAGCAATGAGTCCTCAGGCATTTAGGCCTTCTATAATGGCAGCATCATTATTATGCCAAATACATGGAGGTCTTGGCTCAAGTTGAAGATCTTATTGGGGTAAACCAACAAGGTGTCTCAGTTGTTCTCGGCAGATTTCTGCCACAACAGTTCCTCGACTACAGCGGGACACTGGTGACTGTTCGCGTGTGTTGTTTTTGTTGTCAGGATGGACAAATATGCCTCAGACACCGTTTCATTTGGTGTCATAATTTTTTAGTGTTACCCTGTGGAAAAATCTTGTTCTTCCCACTTGTACATTAACCCTCATATCCCTCTATATAAATGCAGTACACCCGGTAAGTATTTTGTTTATTATTTTTCAACTCTTTAGGCAAAACAATACAGATTTTTATTAAACACATAGCCATCAATCACGTTACAGGTTATTATAGTGACCAGGACATTCAACAAATCTGCAACACAGACACATGGTGAATGGGTACAAAAAAAAATGTCGGCTCAACCTGTTGTGGTTTGGAAATACATACCTGCCCCACGCTCTGCAGGGCCTTCAGATCATTCTCGGACTTGTCATACTGCTTCGTAAGTTCCTTAAGCTGCTCTCGCACTGAAATCCACAAACACAAATTCCACGGCTATTATTTCCCATTGAGCCATTTATTACGTAATTACAATGTTGGACGTGCCACATTCGTGTACTGCCAGGTTATGGCTTACTTACAGTCATTTCATTCATGTGAGCTATAATAAAAAAACTATATATAACTTTATTACAAGTTTAATGCTAGTTACAGTTGACGTTAAATTGGGCAATTGTATTAAAATGTATATATTAAAAAAAAACTTCTGATAAAATATTGCGAGCATGATGGTTTACATGTGGTCCACGGGATACTAATTGAATAGCCTTGCTGTACATTTTTAATTTTAATATCAAACACAATACAACGTAATATGTCCAAAATTAATCCAATTTTCTTTTCCTGAAATGAGACTTTTAATATTCAAGCAATTAGGAACAAGTTTTAAAGATAATTACATGATCATAAAATGTGTTTCTGCAGCATATTTCAGCAAACCACGATGGGCACAAATTAAATAACTACCAAAACACACTCAATTACTGTCATTACATTTATCTCGTTTTCATGGTTATGCAACACCACCACCAACACGCTCAGGCTTGTGATCTGTTGTTACATAGAAGTTTAGTTTTTCATTACTTTGCACTGATAAATTTAACTGAATAAAGCTACAACTGCAAAAAAAAAATCCCACTAGCGTACCACACTACCAGGCATAATAAAGAACCAAACGCACACATTTCCGGAGTCGGGCCGTAAGTAGTGCATGGCCACTTTCAGTATATTAACATGTATAACAGCGACCTAATCCTGAATAAGTTGTTTTTGGGGGGAAATTGTCCAGAGCGGATTAGACCGAAACATCTTTGTCTTTAGGTGTCACCATAATAAATCACAAGCCGTTAAATCGGGTGATCTAGGAGGCCAAGCGATATCTCCGGCCCCGAGAAATATTGCAGACTGGAAACAAAGCATTCACAGCATTTATCAAAATTCTTGCATCGTGGCTTGTTGCCCTGTCCTGTTGAAACTGCTTTTTCATTCAGTGGAAAATGAGCAAGTTGTGGTATGAAAAAGTTCTGTATCATTTCAACGTACTGAGCGGGGTGGTGCAGTGTTGACTCACTGGACTCTCATTCGGGAGGACCAGGGTTCAATACCCGGTCTGGCCATCCTGATTTAGGTTTCCATGGTTTCCCAAAATCACTCCAGGCGAATGCCGGGATGGGTCCTTAACAAAGGCCATGGCCGATTCCTTCCCAATCCCTCTGCCCTGAGCAATTTGCCCCATCTCTAATGGCCTCGCTGTCGACGAGACGTTAAGCCTACCTACCTACCAACTATTTCAACATTTTGCACTGAATTAACAGTCACTGCTGTTTCATCCTCATCCTCAAAAAAACCAAGGGCAGATTATTCCACGTGATGAAACTGCACACCATACAGTTATCTATTGGGAATCGAGAGGGTTTTCATGAAGTAAACAAGGGTTTGCCTCCGACCAATATCCTAAAATTTTGTTTATTCACAAAACTACTGAGGTGGAGGTGCCCCACCTCACTCATCAAGAAGTTATTCACAAGGTCTTCATCTTCGGTTAGTCTGTCAAGCAAAGCCTTAACAAAATCGGATTTGCTGTTGGTTATCACCTGGATTAAGAGCACGAACAATTTTAACTGTTTTCGCAGAGATCAATAAAAACCGTTTGACAGGCGGTTGCCGCAAGTCCACACCGATCGACCAGATGCAATGCGGTGTGTGTTGGAATAAGTCGTACCTGTGTGAGGAGTTCGGCCGCTTTGTTTATGTCAGACACCATGTTGTATAGCCCTGTAATGCTGTAGTAAAGTAAACAAATGCGAATCGGCAGTCACCTGCCTGCTGTGGATGTGTAGACGTTACCGTAGGTTAGTTGGCCGGTACATGCAGAACTGTGTGGTTCGCGGTGAGTTGGACGTTGCTGCGCGCGTGAGTTGTGACGTCCGACTCCGTGTGATGGCTTGCGATTTAAGAATGGAGGGTGCGAGTACGAGTGCTTCTGTGCGTGATAGTCGTGTACATGGCGGGTGTTACCTGGACGTTAGCCAGTTTATTGAATTAACGTTGTTTTAGCCTACCGAGGTGAGTAAATTCACATACTCCCGATATGTTTTATTATGTGTGGTATATGCATATGGCAGGATTTTGCATTTTGTGGTATGTCATCAAGGGTTAGCATATTTCTGTGTGTGTAGCTATTTGAAATATAGCAAACCTAACCGATTCAACCTAACTGCACAATATGTAACGCACAGGTTTTGTTTGCACTGCATCACAACAAAATATGGTATTATGTGATGGCAACCAGTACCCTTTATTTACACATTGTGATTTTAGGTAATGTTAGGTCTTTTTGCATTTAATGTATTTACATACGAAAATATAACGATGATGTAAATATTTAACACATATTTTACCCCACAATTTCCCTGAACTTCAGAGCCCTCGCCCACTATCATATTTGTGGTTTGTATTGCTAATATGTTAATGCTCCAAGTAAATTCGTATTTTGCGGTATTAGTAGAGTGGAATTATACCACTTTCCGTGATTTTTCTTTAGTTTTCTGAAAAGTCGCTATTCTTTAAAATTACTAATTTTAGTGACTTTACTGAAGGAAACATCCTAGACAAACGAAAGTAGCATTAAGTCGCTATTCTTTACAATTACTAATTATTAAGTTTAGTGACTTTTCTAAAGGATGCATCCTAGATAAACTAAAGTAGTATTAATGGATTCTGCACAGCTTACCTTGTTAATATTCAGGAGGGCGTCGTGTTAAAATAAGTAGAACGTATTAAATTAAATAGTTAAAAATACGAGCAGTACGCCGCTTTGTTTACGGCGGACGCCATGATTTTTGGTGACGTCATAATTCCTGCTGTCACCTTATTGGCTTTTGGGTATTGTTACGTCACCGTGGCGCGTCAGATGTGATTTTAACGGACATTTTTGAAGCAGGATAGTAGCCTAAATCTCTTGGCTGGGGATGGTTGTGCCATCCCAATCAGACAGGTTTAAAAACGGAGGAAGCAAGAACGAGTGCTTCTGTGAGTTATATTTGCCTATGAACGAGTGCTTCAGTGGATAATATTCGCCTATGTGGTATTTTAGTAATTCATGGGGTTTCATCAAGTGAGGTAAGGTTGAATTGGCAGAGGACAGAGGAATAGTACCCGCTGCCTACCTAGGTGAGTTACTTCATATTCTTCCTAAGTGTTTAACTGTTACTTTAAATCCCTAACATCCTATATTATACTAAATTCGTAGGTTAGTGTGAAACCCTACAATCCTAGGTTAGTTTAAAAATTTAAAATAGTGATTCACCCATCGCGGGGTAAGGTTCTGTTAGGTTAGGTGGGCACATATTACGAAATTAGTCGTACGTTAAAGCCCCTCATATATTCGTGTTCTGCATCATTAATAGAGTTGAAATATACAATTTTCTTGGTTTTTTTTTTACAGAAAAGTCAGAAAACTTGTAATTACCAAAAATTTATGTACCTAAAATTGACGCTTACTTTTAAGTTGTTATACAGAAACCCTACTTCATGGACATGTAAAAATTTATGTAAAATAAAAAACTATTTACATTCATTCAGGAACACTCATTATGATAAGAATGTGGCTTAGGTTAGTTTGGATGATATTGTTAGTTAGTCCATATACAATGTTGAGAAATGGGGGGAAAATGTCTAACTTCATTGTATTGATACTTGACATAGGTCTACCCATCTCTTTATTAGAAATCACCATTGGGTCAACACAATGGCTATACAAAAATAAAATTCTACAGTGGGGGCTACTATAAATTTAGCATAGAATCATAGGCAGATAAAGTTGAATACATGACATAACAAGCCACTTACCACAAATATGCACAACCCACGCACAAAAAAGTCTGGCTACATTTTCTGCTGTGCGCCTGTGTAGCCAATCAGAAAGTTTCCTTCAGAAAAGCCGGTACTCTGGATAATTAACCTTTCCATTTGTTTGTATTTGGTTTGTGTTTACAACTCTGCCCAGCTGCGGAAAACACTTTCTAACGTCACAAACGAAACTGTCATACTGTGAATTTCAACGGAATTAAACTCCAAGTGGAATCGAACATGCGCAAAATTCACTAACGAATATTCCTCATAAAGGGAAAAAGAGCTAATGACACGGAAAAAAATTCAAGGGTATGTAATAAAGGAGAAACTGCACTGAAATTGAAGACAGTCCTCGTTTCATTTAAATGTATCTGGTTAAAGGTTATGTTAGGACGTACCATTGCACACTTAAGCTATCGCATTCGTTTTAAAAAACTACGATTCAATTTGAGACAACTTTACGTTAAATGGAACCCATTCACTTCATGTTTCTTATAACATTTAAGTATAGAAATCAAATAAATATATATCACAGGCAGAACCATGAATCAACAGTTTTCTAAACAACTAAAAGATACAAATATTACGATGGTAAATCCGCCGAAACGTTATAATTTGTTAGAAAATGTGTTTACATACTTTCCTTTAAGCGACTTTCCACCTCCTTGTGTTCAAGAAGCTTTTTTCGGTAATCATGAAGTGACTTTTCTCTGACTGTATCAGTCGCCATTTTTACATACTAATAATAATAATAAAAGAATCTCACCTAGACTGATGGGTAGAGTTCGTTACCAAGCTTGACCAACTGTAAAATTTTCGCCTTCACATATAATTGACAATAAATTTCAAAAAACCGGCCATCAAATTTTTCTTTCTACAAATTTCATTAATAATCTTGAAAGTGTTTGAAAATGTCATTCATGCCCAGACAGCTTCTGCATGAATGAATAATCTGCATATCGTATTTGTAGCAAGAAAACTATTAGCAAAAAGACCTTACCCCTTCCTGGGTCTTTTCTAGGGTTCGTAACCCTCCTGGGTATTTAGGATGTTGCACCCACTTGCAGCACAAATTTAGGTAACATAATTTAGATGCATGTGAGATAACCACAACAGTCTCATCGAAAGTTTTGTAATAACTGGTGATGAAATATTTATTACTGAAGGTAGGTACAAAATGGATAACTTGCACTATCAATGTACATCTAGAGCAACAACTTCATCTGACTGTCCTCAGACCAGAACTCGGCCTTAAACTGAACGACCCTCATTAACTCATGCTCTTGAGTTTTGGCATTAGGTAATCCAACCATTTAGTCCTATTAACCCAAAAAAGNACGACCCTCATTAACTCATGCTCTTGAGTTTTGGCATTAGGTAATCCAACCATTTAGTCCTATTAACCCAAAAAAAAAAAAAACTACATCCATCAATCTAATCCTTGTGGTTCGCCACAGTGTTATGACCATTCGTTTTTTGGACACTGGGGAATGTATACCGTAAACCCGCCAAACAACTTGGACTGCCAGATGACCGAGAACATTCGGACATCACATTTATAAAACCAAATAATTACATTTTTGTTTGAAATTTAAATAAGTTTAGGTGTACAACAAATCAAATACAACAAAAAAAAATATATATATATATAGGGACAGCTCCAGACTACAAAACTATCATGTTGCCACGTAAATTTTTGTGTTTTAATTAATAACTATGTTAGGAATTTGACGCAGGCCATGTCTATCCTCTATGATTAGCACTTTCGGTTCGCCACTGTCGCCCAGATACGATGTGCCCTCTACTGGGGACTAGCCGCACCCCGAACACGGGTAGCCTACTTCCTAGACTCCAACACCAGCACAGCTTGCTGGAAGTGCACTCCACCACTTTTACCTAATCTAAGTTCAGCCTGTTTTGCTCTATAAAGTGTTGCAAAGGCCTTGAACAAAAATACAACAAAAATGGTACACTTTACATTGTATAATTCTGGGGGGTGGGGGGTAATTCCACTGAAGGTAAAAAAGTGTTTCACATACAAAAGAGAGCTGTATGAATAATCAAAGCAAAAATATTATTCATTGCGCCAAAGCACAATCCCATTAATTCAAAGGGAGCCGGGAATTATTATTATTTTATGAAAGAGCGAGCATGTCTACTCTTCACCCTACTCGGGAATAGTGGAATCGCCCACTACGAGCCACACTGCTACCAATCTTAAACATCTCAAGTTATTAAGGAAGCAACTAAATTCCATTTTCAACATTTACTAGTGCAAAGTGCAGCCACATCATAAAGTGTAGCAACAGGCTGAGAAAGACAGCCCTGCTCCTTATGAAAATTGTATTGCTGTGTAATTATTTGCAATGGTTCGGAGTGGTCACAGGGCGCAACATGTGAAATTTAAATTTTCGGAAGACCGGCTAACCAGTAAAGAAATCCGCACGGGTTAGGACGAGACTCTTGAGGAGGGCAGCGGTCGAAAAGCCCGTGCTAAAGATTCCTGTGCCCCAGGTCTTAATATGTCGCATGTGATAACTGACACAGTCGAGGATAGTCAGATGCCTGAACGGACAAGCTTTTACCAGACTAGGCTATTGTGGCTTCCCAGAATGCAATTTGGATGCACAAACACATATCACTTCAAAACAGAAAATATACTGACTTACTATATGTAAATAAGAGGTAGGTGGTGGACGGTTGAGAGGGTTCATCGCCCACAAGTTCCTAGTGGAGAGGGAGTAAAGTATACACACACTCACTCTTATTCAGGACACGAGTTGTATTGTAGAAAACAAAATGAGGTAGTAGAATCACTAAAGTGGGCATACAGAACAAATACTCGCACTAGCTTATGCTGAGGTAGAAAAAAGGCATATACAATAGAACACTTCAAAAATTACCATAATTATTATGACATAATGAAGCGCAGTTGGTTGGTAGGACATCAGAGAGAATTTGAGGTTGGTTGGCTGGTTACAGTCTGGGACAGTGGTCTGCCAGACGATGATAATTTTCCCTAGGGCACCAGCGCACAGAGTACGAGAATGGAGGGTGTGTGGTCGCCAACCCTTAGATGTGGCCCCCTCTGATGATCCAGCATCGGATGTTCCACTGATCCCATTTGGCTAGGCTAGTGAGAGGCGTTAATAGTCCCTCTCACTCCCATGCAAAAACTGTTTCAGGCTATTTTTGTGCCTTAATGTGATCGTGATGCAACTATAAAAAATGTAATAGTGCAACAGCCGTGAAGAGGCTGGAGAATATAAACACAATGCATGTAGTTTCACACAACGTTTTATTTCCATGAACCCTCTGAAGATGCACTTATATTACAATTTCCCACTATAGTCCGGGGAGCTCTAACACTGCGAAAATAGCACAAAGCCTACATGGAATTTAAATTAAAATAATTACACCTCAGGAGTTAGCAAGTTGCTGATGTGTGGGGTGGCACTCTATCCGGGCTAAAGAATTACATTCATGTTCCACCACAAGGTCTCTCTATTGATGAACTAAATGATTACTGCAGGTTGAAGAAGGCTTCAAGAGGCCGCTCGATGTCCACTCTNAAGGTCTCTCTATTGATGAACTAAATGATTACTGCAGGTTGAAGAAGGCTTCAAGAGGCCGCTCGATGTCCACTCTACTTGGTCACTAGAATGCAACTGGTATCATGGCATTCATGCCGACAGGTTTTCGCAGTGTGCACGGGAAAATACATGGTTGATGAACCTGCACAACGTATTTAACAATTATTGTTAATGATGAGATGATAACATGAACAACAGAAAAGAAAAATGAACAAGTCGTAGCATGTAGTGCTTAAATGTGTCTGTTTACATTATACACTTTAGGATAACAGGTTTGCTTTATGCCTCGGCAGCTCAGGGGCCATTTTCAGTTTAATTTCTCACTGAAAACGAATCTATGTATGTTACCCTTTAATGACTGACAAAAAATAACTCTGGAAAACCACAAACAATTTCATTACACTAAGATGTTTTAAATAGCGTGTTCCGCTATGTCATGTGGCTTATGTGTTACACAGTAAAAACTTGCTACTTACATTGCACATGTTTCGTTGACGTAAATGTTATACATCATGTTTGACTTTTGGAAGCTCACTATTAATTACCAAATACGTGGTTTGCCTTACAAAGCCTTTTTTACGCCGCACAGAACTTAAATCGGTACTGTGCACTCATGCAGATGAATGTTGACACTGCACAGCCCTCACAGGTGAGATAGCGGGCGACGAGACGGACCGTCTCAGGATGACGTCACGTATAACACGTCAATATTGACGTGTGCCGCATCCCTCTCCCTTAGCCCGTTCGTCCCACTACTCATTTGAAGCTATGATGTGCCCTCTACTGGGGGGAGTCGGCCNAGCCTGGTGTGCGAGGAGTGCACCCTATCTGCACGAAGTCCGAGGTACTTCTGGTGGCAGGTGACCGTCCCACGTCCATGCTCGCAAGATACCACTTTTGAGGGTGTAATAATTCGGGCGGACAATTACACCAAACAAAACCCCCCAGTGAAGTTTCCACCGGGGAAATTCATCCAGCGAAGGGGCCACAGTTTTCCCATAGTTCCAGCAACCCCCTTCGTGCGCCCCTCTATGCTTGTTATGTCTTCGCGTGTACATGTGCATGCAATGGGAGAGTGGCATCATTTCAAGACCAATTTTTACAAGTGGACAGATACTTTCAATTGTTATTAAAAAGTTCTGGACATAAAGTTCTCATTGTTTTGTAGCATTTCAGGCATGGCTACCCACGCCCCTCCTGGAGTGAAAGCGGACTCGCCCAGCTCGAGCCACCCATCGCCACCCTACTAAATCCAAAACTAGAAGGTATAATTATTTAGTATATTTTTATTTATTGTGTTTTTAATTAATTGAATGAGGCAAGAGACTGGGAGAGACAGCCCCGGAGATGTCTAACAATATGTTGTGTATCGTGTTTGTCGCTAACACATTTTTATTCTCTTAAATAATTTGATTTTCAAATATAATTAATAAGTGTCCATGAACTTTGTAATGTAGGATTATGTTGTTTTTGTGTACTTATTCTATTTTTCATATATGTTTTGTATTTTCAGTGTCTCTTGCATGCTTGTGGGTTGAGTTCTCAGCAGGTCTCCGCCACTTTCTTCAAGTGGTCATGCATCGTGTACCTCTGGGCATTCACTGTTTGCAGTACCTACCATTTAGATTTCCATCGTTCTCTTTTTGTTAATGGTACTTGCATTTAACTTTTTCACTCAGAGGCAGCCCCCACATCCCGCCAGCTCAAAAGCGCCGAAACCACGTTTATGATACAATTTTCATTATTTACCATGCATACTTTTTGAGCAATATTGGTTACCAATGCAACTTAGCCGTTGGACAGTGTAAGTGCCTCTTAGGATGATTCATTCCAGTAAGTAAAGCCTACTCATAAAACAGTGTTTTTTTCACTGCTGGCTGCTTCATGGCCATGTAAAGTTCTCGTCCTCTACCCACTCTAGTACTGCGCCCCATTAGTGACGTGATTGTTGGGCATGTACTATCTATTGGTGTGTAAGATGACCGTAACAATTTCACTTGTAAATTAGTGGCATATGAGGGGGCTAAATTCTCATTAAGTAGGCATACAGGATTAATACTTCAACAATCAGTGTTACCAGATAGAGGAAATTAAATTCTGGTATCATGCACTCGTAAAACTCTTATATTCTTACAATACTATGGTTTTCTAACAAAAAAGAACCAGAGGTCGGCCCGCGGAATCTGCGGGTTCACTATCCTTGGGTGAGGCAGGTAAACGGGTGCAATTTGAAACCCATCCTTTTTTTTGACAGAGTCTAATTGTATGAATGTTTTCCTAGGCGCCCCACATAACCCCCATTCTTACTCAAGAATGGTTAAGCATGTACATGTGTGCAATCTGAAACCCAGGTCATAAATACGACCTGCGATAAGCTTGGTAAGTGTAGAATATATTGCGTAATGTATTCCGAAATTATCGTACGAAATACCGATATGTGTGGTGTAGATCTAATACTTGTACCGCCCAAACATGTTCATTTCAGCCCTATAGATTAAATTTGGCGGTACAGAGTTCATTTTGGTACGAATTTAGTAATTATCGCCGACGTTATGGTACACTGTGCCATAATTATGGTACGATAATATGGACCAAGTGACTTTGCACCATAGTTATGTTACATATTATGGTATACCATTATGGTACTGACATTTATTCAAAAGGGATTAACTAACTTTGAACCGAGGGAGTGTCCAAAGAGACAGCCATCCCTCAAATCCTGGCGAAATCCACCAAAAATAGCAGCTTCTGGAGGCGAACATTTTTGTAGACAGACCTCTCCGGTCGCCCCATCTCCTCCCCGGGGGTATGATGGGGTAGGGGGAATCGAAAGAGGAAGGTTCAAAGGTGTGCACAAACTTTGTTCCAGCACTCTACCCCTTAGGGGTGTTGAGAGGGGAGGCTAGGGGGGGCTCTGCGCGCCCCCAAAATCATCCTTCAAACTTTCGTTCTTGATAAATGAGTATGAACCTCCCCCTTCCACTGAGAAAAATTTATTGCAATTACATTACAATAATTTTAGTCAGAAATAAAATGTCCGTAATTTTTTAAACAACAGTTTATATTTGTGTTTTATGAATTTGGATTGCTATTGGTTAGATTTTATATGTATTTTTTTTAGGGTGCCCAGAGGTTAATTACTAGTACTCATTTTACAAAATAAAAATTATCATTTATTTCAAATACATTAATCGGAAACTAAATATATAAATAATTTTTATAATTTGATTTAACAATATGTATGGTATAATCTACAATTAAAATTGTACATAAAATACTCTTAACAGTTGTGATACACAATTAGTTTTTTTTGTTTACAAATAATTAAAATTAGCAGATACTTTCTCTACATCAATAAATTTTAGTAAATTTTTGGGACAAACAAAAATCTTGTATATTTGCATACAAGAATGAGATAAGATTGGTACCTGGTACCAAGATAGTAAAATTTGTACGAATACCAGATTCTGGGTCATCTGGTAGCACTTCATGATGTCATCATTGGCACAGGATGAGTACAGTAGCAGCCATGCAGGCTAACGACCTGCACCTAGAGAAGAGTCTCACTGCTCAACCAAGCTGCTGCCCTTAAAACTCAAATCCAAATAGAACCAACCTTTCTTCAAATCTGGCATCATAAATTCCAACAACTTGTTAACCGCTCCTGAGCCCACGGCTTCCCGTTAATATACTAATGCTTGAATTAAGAATTTTGTTAAAACCACGTCACATTTTGGCACTACTAAAACTCATGTGTTTGATGTATTTTTCTGAGATAATACTGTGCAAGATGTAAACACTATAAAATTTACACGACTGACAAGTTACCTCGTGCAAACTCAATGTGATTGCTTTGATTGCTGTGGTTCTGTTAATGGGTTGTCGTGAGCTCAGGAGCAGGTATCAGGTGATTTTAATTTACGGTGTCACGTTTAAGAAGGTTTGTTTTAATGGAATCTGGATTTTAATGGCGCCAGCTCAGTTGAGCAGTTAAACTGTTCGTCTAGTGTTGCTGCACCTGGGCTCACCCCCACACCGACGATGATGTCGTATTCTTGAAGGATTGATTCTGTATGCTTGCCTAATGAGGATGTAGGCCCTCTCAATGCCGCTATTTTCTGAGTGGAATTTTTATGGCCAACTCACACGCCGACAGAATATTCGTGCCCAAAAATCACGTCACTTGTAGGTTGCAGTAGTTAAATGGGTAGATGGGCCAAAATTATGTAGCAGTGAAGCGACCGACGGTGAAAGGAAACGCAAATTTTTAGGTAGACTTTAATTACTGCGATGCATCCACCTGAGAGGTAGTTACATTAGCCTAACGGCTATGGCACGGGGCCAGCCAGCATGGAATAAAGTCGAACGCGGCCAATGGAATAACTTAAATTATTTACACTATCTCAGCGCTTTTGAGCTGGTGGAACTTGGAGGTGGCGCTGCCTCTGGATGAAAAATGTTAAAGTATCTAGTTTTAAGTGTTAAGTAAAATTCTTTATGATAGCGCCACTATTCAGTTCTTCTATCTCTATTGTTTCTTCTTTGTCACAGTAATAATAACTTTCAAGTTTTTTCTTCTATGCTTATCTTGCTTATGTGTGTTGTGTTGTTCATTCAAGTCAATGTTTGTCCGATCTTTTATAATAAAGTGCTTTTAGTATTCAAAGCATTTTACTTCAATAAAAAAGAGCTATGTTACAGTTCCATGGTAAAAGAAAAGAATGACTATTGCTGATAAATGGTAAGTAATAAACAGTTAGACCCAGAGGCATGCGACATGTGACCACCTACGGCGAGCTCTAGAAACCAAATTAAGAAAATGGTGGAGCCCCACCAAGAACTCGGCCCAAAAACGCTCGAAAGACACAAGAAAATACAAAACACTAATAATAAAAGAAACAATTACAGTTACATATCAGAACCCTTAATTACTAAACATATAAACACTTGCTAATTTTTTTAAAATACACAAATGGTAGGGAAAAGAACATGGTATGGGCATTACATTTATTGTGCAACATAATTTAAAAATTCTCTGGGGCTGTCTCTCTCAGTCCGTTGCTTGATTCATTTACTTTTGGAACATAATTGACACTGAATAAGAAAGATTATTATAACAAATTATACCACTAAATTTGGGTGGCTCGAGTTGGGCGAGTACACCTTTGCCCGAGGAGTGGTGTGGTTAGTCACGCCTGCATTGGCTATAAAACCATGAAAACTTTCCGTCCAGACTTGTTAAACCAAATTCGAAAGTGACTAGACACTCGTAAAAGTTGCCATGATGTTAAGCCGCACTCGCACTGCCCACATATGCACACGTGGGGATGATGTACCATGTGTAGAGGGGACACACGAATGGGGTTACTGGAACTCTGGAGCCATTGTGGCCCCCTTGCTGCATTCATCTCCCCGGTGGCATCTTTACTGGTTAGAAAGGTGTTTTGTGGTTTGGAAGGTGGTAGTGAGGGGTTGTTTGGTAATAGTGTTCGGCCAGAATTATTATGCTCTCAAAAGTTGCCTTTTGAGGACATCGATGTAGGACTGTCATCTGACTCCGGCAGTACCACAGACGCCATGCCAATAGGGTACACTCCTAGCACGCCACACCGAGGCAGGAGTCGTAGAGGTGTAACCGCCATGTTCGAAACAACTTTTCCCAGTAGAGGGCCCATCGTAGCTGTAAATGTGTAGCTATAGGAGAGATACGTGGTACATCTCACCATCAAAGATGTGACTACATGTGTCAAGGGACCCATTTACCACGCGAATGTAAGGAGACCTGCTTAAATACACTCGCTGAAGCTGTTGCTTTGGCACACCCCGTTGTATTGGTGCGACGCAACATGGTCGGGAGTCAGGTGACAGGCAGGTCATGTAAACTATTTAAGGACGCTCTCCTTCTTCTCTAGATTACTTAAGTATCGTTAGAGGACATGTGATTTGAGCTTTTCCTCAAAATCTCTTATCAGCAATTAATTACTCCGTGTGATTTTATGTATGAACACTGCACCAGTGGGATTAGTCAAATTCTAATCTAAAAATGCATTCACAATAATTCGTGCCGACACCGATCTAATAACTTCGGCTACTCAAATATATAGGCAAAGGTGAAATCAACAAGTCATATGTTCCCATAACAATTTGAAATACTCTACTTTATTCAAGTTACGACATTTCGTTTGGCAGATGTCGTAACATTATAATTTTTTTATTATATATAAAAATTTGTTTTACGTTTTCTGTTGACAACAATTGAGTAAATGTCAATAATATGAATAGTAATAGTATAATAAAAAGTAAATAAGTTGTGAAAAAACATGTAACATTATAGTAATGTGTATATTTATGAATCTCCTCTGGAATATAATTATATTTTAATGCTTTATAAATAATTTGTTTGCCTCAATTAGTTGTATTTTATGCACCTTTGTTTTTTTAATTTTTGCGGTCTCTTTACAAGACCGAAGATGAAAATAGAATAGATGGATCTGTCTAGTTTAAGTCATATAATATATGTAACCTTAAACTGCTGTCACTTAAACCCATTATCAATGGATGAGTATGACGCTTAATAAATGCAAGTTCAGGCATGTTTAACTAGAAATGGTTTTTGGAAATATGTGTCTGGAGAGTTTTCCACATCCAAGGGTGATGATGTAGAGGTAGCAAAATAGGTGCAGAAGGATTTGATTGCAAAATCTGAGTTAATTTTAATGATTTATCCTTCTGAATTAAAGAAATTAAGTGCCGCACAACTTCTAAAGATGTTTGGTACACTTTGAATAAAACATTCGAAAGAAAAGGTCCAGCGCGAATAGCTTCTTTGTTAAAACAGTTACTCATACACAAAATGTAAGACCACGATGATATACGAAATCATCTGAATAAATTCACTGATACTCTAGATAAACTTTCTGAAATATATATTAAAATTAATAATGATCTCTTAAGCATCATGATATTATATTCATTGACACACACATTTGAAATATTCGTATCGCAATTGAATCTCGAGACGAGTTGCCTACCCCAGAGGCTTTGAAAATAACATTTTTGGAGGAAAGTGAAGCAAGGAATAAAAATGTTATTCCAGCAGAGGAAACAGTATTTTTGAGCAAAAATCATAGAAGTAATCTCTCAAGCAAAAGTTTCACTAACAATGGTAACAAAAAACCAACTGAGTTTATAGGTAGATGTCATAGATGAAATAAAAATAGTTATTTCGCAAAAGTTTGTCGTGTGAACAATTTTAAAGATGATCAGTCAACATTCAAAGTAGAACAGTGTATATAATCTGATATTGACACAAACAAATCATCTTAAAGAGTCTCAACATTGGATGCACTTCGCACATGTATGCAAATAAGACAGACTTTTTGGAACACAGCAACAAACCTAAGAAAGACTGTATAAATCTAGGTTCTCAGGAAGAAACTACTGAAGGTTCTGATTGTGCTCAGTTGCGAATTGCTGAAAATAATTGAACAGTTAACCTAACCAACACTTCGTATGTGCATAACCTCAGAATCATCTTAATGTCTGTGGACAAGTGACAGATAATGGTTTCATTGTCTTGTTTACCAAAAATATACCTAAAATTATAGGTCCCATGGGAAATGTTTTCTCAGAGATAGAAAATATGAGAATGGTTTACATTACATTTCAAATAAACATTGCAAAAGTGTTGATAATTCATGCTATTATTTTTCCTGTAGTGACATCATGATTTGGTATAAAAAAATTAGGTCTTTTCAATGAGAATGATGTGAAATTATCTCTTAAGAATGAAATGTTGGCGGGGTTAAATTTCAATGCAAGTAGTAAATTAGAAGACTGTGAAACATTCATTCAAGGTAAAATTTTAAAGATTACCATTTAACACCAAAGAATTTCCAAATCTACAGAGCTTCTAAAGACTATCCACTCCAATATATGCAGACGTTTCCATGTCCAGTCACCAGGGGGAGCACATTATTCTGTTACATTCTTCCATGAACACTCAAAATACACCAAATTACAGGTTGAGTATAAAAGAATACCCCAAAACCAAACAACCTACAACCTTGATTGACCATCAAATGAACCGTATATCCGTGAAGTTTGTTTACCATACATTCATAAATGTTCAATGTGACCACAATGAGCGGCCCGAACGACATCTACGCGATAATCAAACTCGTTCCATGCTTTTGTCTGCATGTCCGGTGTAACAGTTAGGATGGCGTTCGTAACTCNTGCTTTTGTCTGCATGTCCGGTGTAACAGTTAGGATGGCGTTCGTAACTCTCGGGTTGAGGGGGTGAGGGGGTAGCGAGCTCGTACTCAACACGCCATAGTGAAGGGGGCGGTCTAATATTTCCTTTATGTGCCGAGAGATGACACTGGGAGCGTCTATCGTCGCACTATGAGCGTGTGTTGTGCGTTTGTTCGCATCACGGGAGCGACGGAACAACAGAAGGCGTTCTGTGTTATTAATTTTTCTAAATGTGAATCGGTTACGACCGTTCAACGTAAATTCCATCGCAAATACGGATGTCGTCCTCCCGATAGGTGGAGTATCGTACGTTGGTTTCGTCAGTACCATTACACAGGGTGCCTTTGCAAAAGTAAAACTTCCGGGTGGCCGCGTGTGTCCGAAGAGAATGTGCAACGGATTCACAAGCGTTCTTTCACAGTCCGAGAAAATCAACTCCACAAGTTAGCCGGGAAATGCAAATCCCTCAATCGACGGTATGGACAGTGTTGCGAAAGCGATTGCTGTACAAACCACACAGGTTACAGCTTGTTTAGGCTCTTACCGAAAGGGATAAAGAACTGAGACGTGATTTCTACGCATTCGTTCTTGCCCAGAACGAGGTAGACGATGCCTTCATGTCTAAACTGGTTTTTAGCGATGAAGCGACATTCCATACAAATGGTAAGGTGAACTGGCACAACATGCGGTTTTGGAGTCAGGAGCCTCCACATGAAACCACCGAATACTAGCACACTTCCCTCAAAGTGAACGTGTTTTGCGCTGTATCCAAATACACTGTTTTCGGCCCTTTCTTTTTTCACGTGCCCACTGTTTCTGGATTCCTTTATTTGGACATGCTTACAGAGTGATTGTTTCCTCAGTTAGAAGAGGTGGTGGGAGACTTCATTTTCCAGCGGGATGGTGCGCCACCCCCATTGGCACTTAGCTGTTCACGGATACCTAAACGAGGTGTTGCCGCAACGCTGGATTGGTCGAGGAACAGCTAGTGACCAGGCTCTTCATCGCTGGCCCCCAAGAAGCCTGGATATTAGCCCGTGCGATTTTTTCTATGGGGCACATAAAGGATCAAGTGTTTCGTCCACCATTGCGACTAACATTGACAACTTCAAAATGAGAATTATGGACGCCATCCAAACAGTAACACCGGACATGCTGACAAGAGTGTAGAATGTGTTTGATTATTGCGTAGATGTCGTTCGGGCCACTCATGGTGGTCACATTGAACATTTATGAAGATATGGTAAACAGACTTCATGGTTCCAC
>NQII01006075.1:0-57309 GCA_002778355.1 Clitarchus hookeri
CGACTATAGAATACATGCGGCTAGAGAATATTTGTCAGCAAATCTGAACGTAAATTAGCACCAAACATTTTTTTTCTTCACGTAAACAGAATAAAAATATAATAATCACCAAACAAAAGACGTATTTTGTGTGTTTTTGCATATTCGTATAAGAATGCATGCAGAGTTGGTCAGTAGATTTCTTTGATTTATCACCATAAATGAAAACTTGTTTTACTTTCCATAACATGTCTTTACAGCCATAAATAACATGAGCGAAATAATGATGCGTCACTTTGAGTAAACATTCTAGTGCATGACTCTGCAAA
The DNA here is from genome assembly GCA_002778355.1 of Clitarchus hookeri. Classification (NCBI taxonomy): domain Eukaryota; kingdom Metazoa; phylum Arthropoda; class Insecta; order Phasmatodea; family Phasmatidae; genus Clitarchus; species Clitarchus hookeri. Next base: position 309 of record NQII01006075.1, read on the forward strand.
AATTAATTTGCTCACTAGGAAACCCCACCATTGTAGTGTTCACATCTACCAAGCACCATGTTATCTATGGAATTTGCACCAACTAGCTCGCTGAGTTTGTTTACATTTGTAGCATCATCACGTTTTATCAAACAGTTATTAATTTTTTACAAAGCGGCGCAGCAGTCAAAAATGTGTTTATAGGCATTTACTTATGTAGAATATATTTGTGAATTGAATTATCACGTATTTTAATCATGTATTCTTCCAGCTAACTGTATTTTTACATATTCTCTGTGAATATGTGCAGTAAAAAGTGACACATTTTGAACAAACTAAAGTTTTGTTAGCGGGCCTAACGAAAAAATCTGTTGTTGAAAGCTAAGATAGTTCAAAAACATAAAGGTGGATTTCTCTAAATTTTTTTCTGTTCGTACAAGGCACTTTTATTATTTTTTAACAGTGCTTTTATAATTGTGTGTAAATTGTTTACATTAGTCTCTTCGAAACAGTATAACTTTGCCAGTGCATTGTGACCTTTGTTCCAGGTGACAGGCAGAATACAAAACCACAAGCAAGAAAATGTGAAATTGTTTTCGATGTTTTCTGTTGATAAAGGAAACTAGTTGTTTTGTCTTAAAAACGTGTTTGTACATTTCTCTGGGAGATAGGCATTTTGCAAGGAAATAACAATTGTTACAAAACACCGCTTTTCAATAGGAATAACACTGCCAATTTCAGGTTTTACGAATAGTGACATTTCTCAAATTATGTATGTCTTTATAAAAAGGACATGCAAAATTGAAGAAATTATCATGCAGAAAACTGTATTTTTTTGAAGCAAGAAAATAACAGCTATTTTTGACAAAAAATAACATATTAAAAAAAATAACACANGATTCCTCATGATCCAATTTTTATGTGGAAAGCGACCAGCAAACGCATCCGCTCCACAACATTGTTTTGCACTGCTTGTCGATTTTATTGCTTAAGTATGATAGAATGATATACAAAGTAAAATGTAGTGAATGGAAAAAAAAAGCGATGCTACACTTTTGAGTTCAAGAGTAATTAATTATGCAGGATAAAATAGAAAACAAGTTGCTGCAAAAAATATGTTGATCCTTAATGATTCAAACGGTGTAACATGCTGAATGAGTGAAATTATTGAAAATTGCAAGACAAGGAATTTATTTAGAGACGAGATTGAGAAATTTCCTGTCCCGAATAGGTTTTGATATTGCAGACACTCCCACATGACTAGTGAATAGGTTATGTCAACAAAACCTGCTTTCATGGGGGAAAAATTAATAAATACAATTTAAATATATTGTAAAATCTTTATACATTATCATAACCTACTAAATACGTAACAACGCAACAAAAATAAATTAAACTTGTTTTAATAAGTTGGGGTTATGTAAGATGTGGCATTCTGCCAAAATATTTTACATCTACCTTTTACGGAATAGGTTTGTTATGGTTGTATTTTTATTAAATTTTTCTGTTCAGTGTGAGAATTGTACTGGTGATCGATGCCAGTGCTTATATTTTGTTAAAAACATTCATATCAACTGTCACTTTTATATGCACACACATGTATTATGTACACGGTCTGGCAAGTATTATTTATTTCCAGTGAACTGGCCAATTTTAACCTTTAATAAAACATATTTAGACTAGGGTTGGGTCGATTCAATTCTTAGATTCCTCGACATCACAGATTCTTCCATTAAAGAGAGTTCAGAGCACATACCAAGTATCCCAATAAAGTCTATTCTGTGAGAAAATTACTCGGCATAGATCAACGCCCTATACATTAAACTATATCGCTAAACATTTGATGAATATTTCATATAGTGAAATACTCTATACAACAAAATGTAAAAAAAATTGATCACACAGAAACGCGTAATGAAGTCTTTTTTTTTACTAACATTTACCAAAATGAAATACATTGGAATCTGTTAAATTCTTGTTACAACCAATGTCAATTAGTGATAATAAATAACTGACATACGCTTGTAGTAGAAATCACATTTCATTGTAGTTATTTCATGTTAGAATTGCAGTGTTTCTGTTAACGTAAAATAATTTTTTTTGGCGTACATCAGTGATGCGTAGGCATGCAGGATTTTAAACAAAATGGCTGGCCATTTCTGCACAACACTAGCACCGGCAGACACGTTTCGGTGCCAATACAGTATGTTAGCTGCATCATAGGCGTGCGTATGCAGCTGTCCATCTATGACTTGTTTATATTTTTTTCCCATTATCGGCGGCATTTTTTATGACTTTTCCATTGATGTATTTAACATAGTTTTAGGTAGGGCTGGGCCGATCACCAAATTTGCCTATCATTTCGATGCCGATCATCAGTACTGATCAGAGAACATACTGTTTACCTAATGCTGTAAACTTATTTCTAACTGTGAATGAAAAAAAAATATTTCTTATATCATACACCAGCTACCGGGAACGCTTAAAAAAAATCTAAATGACTCCTGCAATTCAAGGTCATGCAATTCGGCCTCAAATTGCAACATTTCAGAGATTCATGTCGGCCGAAGTATTGACCAGGTACATCTGCAAATTCTGTTTCATTTATCTAGACTACATCTTAGTGTATTCAACCTCCTGCAAAAAACACTGTGTATTTACAGAAAGTCCTAGAGCATCTGGAAATAAACGAACTTACCCGCAAGCTTTCCAAAAACCATTTCGACAAGAGGAACATTGATTACCTGGGACTTGTGGTCTCTACGCAGGGGAAATTTCCCCAGACCAGCTCTATCCAAGCAATAGAAGAGGCTGAAACACCAAGTATCAAGCAACAAATACGGTGCTTCCTCGGCCTATGCAACTGGCTGAGGCAGTTTGTACTGGACATTGCCTAGCTGATGGCACCCCTTAACTCCCTGTCGGGAAAAGACTAACGCTGGTGATGTGGCCCTGAACACCAAGCCACCTTCCAGAGTCTGAAAAACAGTTTTTCTGTAGGCCACAAGAAGGAAAGACACTAATCTTACAAACTGATGCCTGTCAAGACGGCTTAGGCACGATTATATACCAGGAAAACCTGGAAGGACACCCCCTTGTGATTGGCTAAGTAAGCACGCGACTGAACGCCACCTAGCAAAGATACGACATTAATGAACCATCTTCAAGGTAGACTATCTAGGTTAGGTACAACGTATTGTGCAAAACTTAAAAAAGATCTGTTATGACAATTTTTTTAATCTGCATAACCATAATCTGCAACACTGAACTATTCTGAATAGTGATAAATTTAAACTGTTACTATTAGATCACTATGATTGGCAATCGGCATCGGCCTAGCCCTAGTTTTACGGTTTCTTTACATAGTTTGCTTTCCCCATGCATGTGAAATAAGCATCTATCTGAAAAGGTGTGGCAAATTAAAAATAAATAAAATATTTAGTAACTTTACAAATAAAACGGCAACCTTTACAAACACTTCCCAACCAAGTTAATAAGCATTTGTTTAAAATCTGGTGCAGGTTAAAAATGTACATGTTTGAAATAAAAGGTCGAATAAAACTTGAAAATGTTCAACAAACAATGTTATAAGCTTGAAACACAACCTAGAAGCCAGAAAAAACAACCCAGCAACAGATATTTTTTTCCAGAGGTAAATATGATACGGCGTACTTAAAATAAAAAATTAACCAATACATTTTGTGCTAATGATGCAATANCAACACTCTTGAAAAGCAGAATACATAAATTTTTTAGAAATCAACTTCATTCATAAACCAAGAAGTTGTTTTAATGCAAGAATTCTTCCAGTGAGATCCCTTCTTATAAGTTTAGACATAGAACTATTTATGATTCAATACCAATATTATCACTGTACTAGATATTACAAGAAATAGATTTTATTATTTGAAAGAATTTTTTTCACACTTTAAGTATTACATTGCAGGTGCTAATTTTAATAATCAAAATACTCAAAATCCAGCATCAATAATGGAAAATGAGGATTAAAATTTGGAATTGGGAAAACGCATACTCGAACCATCCCTAATTTACACAAAATCAAATGCCTCAATTTAAAATTTTACTGAAAAAAAATTAACTGTACACTTATTTTAAAAATGTAAACAAAAATTTAAAAATCACCTAAAATGTTATATGAAATTGTAGAAAAAGTAGCATAAAGAGACTGAAATCACCCCACACAAACTAACCAAATCACGGAATATTTTCACAGCAAACTAGTGTCCCTAGTTATAGCCAATGTTCACACTTACCTACTGCCATAGTAGCAGCACTGCTTTTCTGTATAAGCTTAGCATATACTATTGACAGAAAGTTATGATTTGATACTTTCCTTTGAAAAGAAGTTCAAAATAACATCACACCATATTATCCCTCGCCAAACAAGTCATTGCTGGTCACATCAATAATCTACAAGACAAACCAGTTGCAACAAATGCAGCCAGCAACACACAACAAAAATTTTGATTCCTACTAGAGTACCAAAATTGTGAGAGCCCTACCACCTTCAAGTAATCGTTCAGAACTCAGATACTGGGAATTAGCTCACCAATATATAACAACATCCAGGCTGCCACCAGGCCTCAACATAAGGAAAAGACAGCTCCAAACCTTACTCATCAGTTATAAAGGGAAATTTTCAATTTTCCCACTCCATCCCATTTCACCACCTGGCCACTAGGTTTACTACCAACAGCGCCCTTCCACCATAATACAGTGTCCTACAACTCGTCACCTGATGAAGATGGCCTAGCCAGCAAAACGTTGCGATCGTGCAGAAAATATGTCGTCATCCTTTGTATGCATGTGCCTGTCGACACATATTACACTTTGAGTACTAGAATTCCTGTCCCTTTATATATTTTTCAAACTAATGTTGACCCAACTCTTCCATTAATACAGAAAACGGCATGGGACAAGGCAGCTTCCTTAGGCACAAGCCATCACATCTTTAAGCTCAAGCCGTTACACAGCACTACAATTCATTCCATTTCTTCACAAACCTACCCATCTCACACTAACTCCACTCAAAGAGAAACACACCCACCTCACATTACGGAGGAACCAAGGAGATGAGGCAGAACATTACAATCAGCCTCCTTATCAACACAACATGAAGCTGCAGCAAAGGGCGCACAGAATCCAAAACTGTGTAAGAATGACCCCCCTCATAACAAACATTACCACCAGCTTCATATGTCAGGCTACACACACACACACACCACCGACATTCAGTTGACTAATTGTAAAAACACCACACCACCTTTACCTATCATCAAAATATACTTTGAACTGCCAACATCAGGGAAATTGTGACTCATTTTCTGCACCTTTCACTTAGTAATATTGCCACTTGACCCCACTTACTCTGAAACATAAATGTTACCAATAAAATATTGTCACAAAATAGAAAAATGGCACAGCAGTCTTTACTTCCTGTAAAAATGTAAAAACCTAATACAGCAAAGTCCTACATCACAATTTATCATCTTTTGGTACCTGTAAGCACACCAAAAAATTACAACTGAACAGAAAATTACGTGAAATTTAAAAATTAATACTAAAACATGATTGTTCCTTTTCAAATTATAAGCAAAAACTGCAAATAACCTCGAAGTCACAGAACACTTACCCCTGCTCTTATCAATTCTTTGATTTTTGAGATGATTTCCAAACTTTGCTTTCATGGCTAAGTCTGCTGGGGACGATTTGTAGTTAGTGTTCTCAAAAATTATTGTCTGAACAGGAGGAGACGTTCCATCAAGAACAGTCTTCTCCATACTCTGAAATAAGACATACATGTGATCAAAACAAAAATACTTCAATTATGTAACACTAAACATAAGTGAAAACATTAGAAAAAGTGGAAATAAATGGGATAAAATTACAACACGGTATGCACAACACAAATATATGAGCATGCACATGTGCATGTACACATGTGCATACATATGCATTTGCATGTTCAAGTGCAAAAAAATGCACCAAAAGACACAGAAAGAAACAAGCATGTGGATGGTAGACAAATGAAATGTAATATTGTATACTATTGAAGGAGTATTATACACTGAAGAGCCACAAAAACTGGTATAGGTGTGCGTATGCAAATAACAGAGGTATGGAACCAATCAGAGTAACGCCATGCGGTCGGCAGCTAGATCGGTTACTGTTGCTACAATGGAAGGTTATCAAGATTTAAGTGAGTTTGAACGTGGTGTCATAGTCGGCACACGAGAGATGGGACATAGCATCTCCGAGGTAGCGATAAAATTTGGATTTTTGCGTACAACCATTTCACTAGTGTACCGTGAATATCGGGAACCCGGTAAAACATCACATCCTCGACATCGCTGTGGTCGGAAAAAGATTGTGAAAGAGCGGGACAAACAACGACTGACGAGAATCATTAAACGTGACAGACTAGCAACCCTTTCTCAAATTGGCGCAGATTGGATTTGTGAACTGCCCTGCAGGATTTATGGTGTGAATTGCATCCTGCATACCTTCAGACATTAGTCAAGTCCATGCCACGTCGCCTTGCAGAACTTCTGCGTGCACGGGGCCCTACACGATATTAGTTAAGTGTACCAGTTTTTTTTGGCTCTTCAGTGTACTTACATTTGTAGTAGCATAATTGCTAATTCACTGGAATACAGAGCACATTGCAGTGAATTATTAGTATCACAGCTGGCAGAGTGGTGTAACATTTATAAAATTGATGGTAATATTTAAAGCTGTCTAGATTCACAAAATTATTCTGATGTAATGAATCGCTGACATGCTGTAGATGTGAAAAAGATTTAAGTTGAATTTAAGTTACTATTATACTTAAACAGTGGTATTGGTGAACTGAAGCACAATCAAAAGGAATTAACTTATTTCAGTTTACAGTGCCTAAAAAGAAATTACGTACAGTAATGCCATAAATCATGTCAGTTCTAAGACAAAAAAACATTGGTTTATGTTCATACAAATACTTATCTGCGAACACAGAAAACAGTAACCATACATAAGGTTATTTAAATGTTTTGTTTCGTGTTGAAAGTCATGTCATAGGCTTGAAACATAAAAATATATGCATTACTTCTGCAAAAGAAAGGATTAATGTTACTTGCAAAATATGTCGTGATACACCTAACTCTGTACTTTCAAAAAACAAAATTTAGGCAAATCAATGCTTTCCACTTGGATGCATTGCTACAAATTTCGGTAAGTTAAAAAATATTTGTTTACGAACAGGAAGTTTCAAAATTAATTTATGTTACCAATGAATATGTAAATACAGCAAACACTCGATTAACAGTGTTAATCGGGACCAGAGAAAACATGAATAACCAATTTGTATTAAAAAACCAGGATAATCAAATTTACACATTTCTACTATTAATGGGACAGTAATATTGGCTCCAAAAAACGCGTTAAAACACAAATCCTATTATACATTTCAAAGCAAACATAAATCACGCATTTTAAGTACTGTACTGTATGTAGTACAGTACACTATACTTTATCTGATATTTATGTTGCACCAAATGTAGTGTAATTCACGGCGCATTGAGTATACACAGCTTGATAGCCTGCACCGGCACCAGGCGGGCGGCACGGAGCGATAAGCAGTGCGTATTGTGTGTATGTCGCTTCCTCAACGTGCACAGAGACCAGTCTTTGAGATGACAGAGCGAGTTGAAAGTTTAGAAAGCAACCTAACGTTAACTTTTGCCAAAACAAAGAAAATACATTTTAAAAAAGTTTAAATTCATTCATTTTAAAGTTAGTGACAACCATTATGAATTTTACAAAAATTCAAGCAATCGCCTCTATCAATAAGTGTAGGCTGCTTTCTCATTTAGTCTCAATAGACTGGGGTGAAACATCTTAGCTTTCTATAGATCTTTAATAACTATGAGCTTATTTCAATTTTACTGACTTACACACACACGCGCATGCACGAACACACAAAAGTTTAGAACACACAAAAGTTTAAAAATTCTGAACTGTTATGTTTTTGTAAACATGTAAACACTTGATAAGAAAAAATGTAAGAAATAATAAACAGTGCCTTTTTTGAAAAAAAGCTGAATTTTTTTTTTGTTTGGCTCCGGAGTTAATGTTTTTGTTTATAACACACCATGCTCAAATATTTTTATTATTTCTAACTTTTCTGCGATAGTTAAAACTGTCGTTTTACGCTTTGTTGATGTTGCGAAAACGACCCTACAAACAGTGAACGAAAACCGTGTCCGAACGATCAATAAACTTGCAAGATGTGGTGTTGAGGCGGTAACCGAGATGAGTGCAATCACATACACGCTTCAACAGGCGGAAATGGATGACTCGCGCAGGTCTGCGACAGGCTGACAGTTTAAAGAGATAAAGATCAGCTCCCCCGGCACAGCGATAGACGTACATGGTACCGTTGCTTGTTAAACGACACACATTACAGCATCACCTTACCACAGAAGTTACAGTAGACTCTGAAAAAAGCAGCACGGATAAGCCGAAAACCGATTAAGCGAAATACGAATACACAAGAGTGTACTGGACTGTAGAAACCTTCTTATTAAGAATCTGAAGGGTTTTCTATGTTCACTACAGAGGGGAAACAACACATGTACAGCGAACTTGAAATAATTTACAAAACTGATGAACCACATTTACATACGTAAAGTACTTTATAACCTTAATAACCAATTAGAAAGCATTTCACAACTGGAAATCACACACTCAAAAAAATTTAATATGTATACAGTCATCAATGACATACATTGTAACCTGTATCGATAATATGGATAAAAAAAAATCATGTATGCATGCAGACTTTATCTCCATCCTGACATCATTTGATTTGCTGTGTGGGTGGTTGCAATATGTTGCAGAAAACAAGAAGTTACTGATTTAACTAATGAGCATACTTGCCTCCACATGGGTGGAAATAATTTCTAATGAAGTTCTTAAAAGGTTAGATAACCTTGTACCATACGCTAGAATACAATCAACTGTATTACTCGGGTAGGATTCTGAACATGAACTTATGATGTAATATGCTTAATGTTTTGAATGATAGCATTTACTAACCTGATATATTTACAGGGACATCATTTTGAAAGCAAGTGTCTGAGGCACCTAAAATAGGTAAGTTTAAATGGCACACTGTAGTGCTACTTGTGTAGAGAATTTGGTGTAAATTGGTTGATTGGTTCCCAAGATATAGCATAAAAACCTTATTTTTCTTATTCGGTGCTATTTTACAAAATACCGTAGAGGCAATGCTTCTTATAAATGTTGTCAGCACAAAAAGTTTGGTTGAATTTGGTTAAATTGTTAAATATACAAGTATTACTACAATGCACTATGTAAACTTATGATTTGGATTTCCATTTATCAACGGCTTCATTTCGCTATTTCCCTTGGAGTTGGATTTTTGACCCTTTTTTTAAATTTATTTTGCAACGGTTGTTGACCTGTGCTACTCTTTTGACACGTTTTATGGATTGTGGTTTTAAAATGAGTGGAATAAAGAGAGGTAAACGCACTTGTGAAAAATATAAAATTATACATACAGTAAACAGTCTCCGAAATCTTTTCTGCATAAAAACGTTACCATTTTACTCGGAATATATAACCCTAATATACATACCTCCACTTTATCAATAAAAATGTATAATTTTCTAGTCCGACGCACAAAGATGACTTTATAAAACGAGTTAGCAAAATAACTTGTTTGGATAAAATTTTCCAATTTATATGGGGCAAGATAGGACCAAATTCAGCTGTTTCGGTTGACTCAGACAAATCAGTTGTATACATACATTTTGGGGAACCGTGAATGTCTGTAAAATTGATGCTTGACTGTATGGTTATCAAAATGAACACCATGTCTAATAATTTTTTGAAGAGACTGGATTAATAGCCTGATAATGCAGATGCAGCTTTTATGTATTATAGAAAATCTTAAAATAAATTTGCCAAGGTTATTTGAAAAAGTAAAATAAGCAAACACAAAGAACGTGATGAAGTAGAAGTATGCTGAAAGGAAGGGGGGGGATTTTTTAAATAAGATTCACATTAAAGAAGTAAAACCATAAAACCATAGACAGTGAGAGGCCCAGATAATTTGTGCAGAAAAAAATTTTGATTGGGTGGTGATGAGGCCAAAACTTTTTGTCCACAGTTGAGAATGGTTCCAAGTTTGTCCAAGTCTTTATGGTAAGGGACAACTAGAGGGACACCTGAGTTGCTGATCTTTGTTTCAGGATCTGTGGTTGAAGTGGCACGCTGAATTTGTTGTAAACCAGGGATTTGACTTTGCCTCTGTCTAGGAATGCTTCGGCTATTACAAAGTGGAACCTCTATGTACTAAACCCAGATGGATTGAAAGTCCACAATCATGCAACATACTCTGTGGTCACATTTTTTAATTATCTGCATTTCAAACCCACATCCATTAAAAGTGCACACATACTGAAATTTTTTGTCAGTCTCCTGAGAAATGAATGATCGAGAATCCACTGTATCACACTGCTTGTGTAAGTCAGTTTGAGTGGAGCAGATGCATTTAGCTCTGGTGGCAAGATTNCTAGGAATGCTTCGGCTATTACAAAGTGGAACCTCTATGTACTAAACCCAGATGGATTGAAAGTCCACAATCATGGAACATACTCTGTGGTCACATTTTTTAATTATCTGCATTTCAAACCCACATCCATTAAAAGTGGACACATACTGAAATTTTTTGTCAGTCTCCTAAGAAATGAATGATTGAGAATCCACTGTATCACACTGCTTGTGTAAGTCAGTTTGAGTGGAGCAGATGCATTTAGTTCTAGTGGCAAGATTATACGAGAGATTTCTTGGCATGGAATGTATGGTAGCTGTCAAAATGTAGGTGGTGAAGGTAGTAGTTAGGTTTAATGTGAACAGTTGTTTCAATATTGCCATTGTGAAGGGCTATTTCCACAACACATTTTGAAAGTATTTGTTTGCGATGTGTACGAGAATAAAAAACATACTGCAGTGCTAATCTTATGTGAGATGCAAATTAGAAACAAGAGATGTACTTGGCCATAGAAGAACAGTTTTACATTTATACAAATCTGGTACAGCATAAACACTGAAAGAGAAATTTACACGAAGCACCACCATGTTAGTTCATGTAAATACATAATATGAAGTCAACGGGAAATGGATATTTACAGAAGTTATATATTTTACACCAATTGAACCAGAATAGAAGTAAGAACTATTATTAAATAAAATCACAAAGTACCATCCTGCAAAATTTGTTTAATTCACAGAAAATTTAACTATATCTGAATACTATCACCTGGGTCTGTGCTGCACTACTAGTAGTATAAGCACAGCATTATGTGAAGTGTTTAGACAAATTCCATAAAAATTCATTAATCATTTGACGCGTGACACGTAAATATACTGTATTCACCCGAAAATAAAATGACCCTAAGTGTAAGAAGATCCCCATATTATGAGATCATGTTTCTAGAAAAATTATTTACTCACAATTTCAATTTTCCTGCTTAGAAAGTTACTGCATGGAATCACAAAAAAATTATAAGCTCAATCTCACTTAATTTTTTTGCTCAAATTACTGCAAAATTAATAAAAATACCAAATAATTGATATTGATGCTATAAATTTACACTGTAATAAATATTAGTATATAATTTTTTCAAGACATTGAAAAAATACTGTATATGGCATATTATTTTAACTCTTTTCTTTCTGAAAATATTTTCAGATTACCACGTTAGAAAAAAACATAACCATAGACTAAAATAGCTATATGAGCGTGGATACTAAACACATGAAAGAAATGTGTAAAGATAGTGCCACCGTTACGGAACCAAAACCATACATCATTTACTGCGAGTCGTCTGTAGTTTAACACGGATGTGGTATGAAAGTGTAAAAAGTGCTCACTACTTTCATACCATGTTATCTACGAGTTTCATGTTTTGAATTCCAAATGGTTACCATTATTTACAATGCAGCAGCAGGTTAATGCTATAACCACAATGTAAATAGGGAAGTTTGGATATAACTGAATTATATTTAGCGTTATCACCAACTCTGTGTATATTTATATGAAAAATATATGCATTTACATGTGATGTGATTGGCAGTCGAATGGGTATGTAAACATTGTGTGTTATTGTAGGTTGAAACAGTTTGCTGTCGATTGTAAGACCACCCCCATTTTTTTAAATACAGTTTAAAGTGAAAACTATAGTCTCATTTTTGGGTGAATACAGTATAAAATCAGGGACCAACTGAAATGCATATGCATATAGGGGTTGGGGATGGGTCAGAACTCAACGGAAATCTAACAGCAACCTTCTAACGTATGTACCAACTGTTTTCCTGGGAACCATGAATGGTTGTAATTTAGAGTTTCGACTATCACACAGTCACAAAAACTTAACTACCAAAGACTGAAGGCAAAGCCTGATCAATGCAAATATTTAAGTGAATATTGTTTTGTACTGAACTATATATACATGTTACAGTACTCAAATATGGGAATTTGCTGATATCTAGAGACGTCTGGGTGTCCGTCTCCCCTAAGCACCTTACACACCATGACCAAAACCATTTCCTCATCCTGGTGGGAAAATTACGTGCAGCCTGAAAAGGGGATGATTATGTGTTCCTTTACCTTAAAATGAAGTTGCAAGTTTTCGTCTGCTGGATTGTGAACCTCTACATCTTTGCCGGAAATCGACCACCGACGCCCAAAATTGGCCCGCCATCTACCAGTGACCACAGCCCGGCAGCCTGCCGCACGTCAAAATTCATACTGCCGAGAACAATGAGTGTTGCTCCTAGCGCCACTGCCTGGGTGATCACATGATTCATGATGTCAATGTGCCTCGATTCGTCACCCTCCCCAAGCATCAGAGGAGTTGCAAAACGTACAAGAACGAAGACAAGGNGATGTCAATGTGCCTCGATTCGTCCCCCTCCCCAAGCATCAGAGGAGTTGCAAAACGTACAAGAACGAAGACAAGGAAAAAAAAATACTGTTTTTGGTTCCTGCGTATGCATCAATTTAAATAAAGAGTTAAGATTGGCTATGATGCCAAAACCTTACTGATTACCAAATTCGCCATGTTGCAATATTTCTTCCCCAGTAATGAGGGAGTGTCAACTTCTGATGTACAAAAGGGCCCGGCTGGGGCCGTCTCTGCGAATTCAGCTCCCATCTGCATCATCATGCATTGTAGATAAGTATTGTATTAAGAGACCCTTTTCGTAAATATTAATACGTACATTTTGAGCTCCATATTTTGTGTTAGGGTTTCATTATGGAAAATTCTATAGGTATGATTGCCTGTTTTATTGCATTTTCTGTAGAGTAATGAAGTCTTTAATGTGCCATACATTTTGGATAGTACGTAATCACCATAAGGTTTCATTATGCTTGTGTGAGCAATTTTTATACATTTTTCTTTGTAATATCACATTTGGGGCACATTTTTGTAGCTATTTATACCACTATTCCAGTATAATTTTATGCCCATCTATATTAAAGTAAAAAGGTTTTCGATAAATTAAATTGTACCTGAAATACCACTATACTCTGAAAGTTGAATCTCTGAAATTTTGTACTATATAAAATATAATTAATGAACTTTTCTTGTATGACTGGGTGTGTGAAAGGATTCAAGTGGAAAAGTATCCCAGATTATTCCCTTATGTCTTTAACTTGTTCTGGCTTTGGATGGATGAGGCTCTTCAGCTGTTTAAGAGCAATAATTTGAATCAATATTTTCTTATTATAAGTTTGCCAACTGCCGAGTTGTTGGTTGCTGTTAGACTCGGGACGGCAGGGGTGTTTGGCACTTGCACATATGTGATGCCGGTGACGATAACCTGGAGTCTCAATTTCAAATAACCCAACAGACTTCACTTTCTATAATTTTGTTAAGGGCTAAATGGGCTTCTTAAGCCCTTGCCATATATAGTTTTTTAGGCTAATCTGTGTAAATATTACAAATGAATGACTTGCTACCTCTCTAGTGTGTTTCACTGCAGGCTTCTCTCCATTAGGTGTACTCCTCTGGCTGCTGGCACCAGATGGAGGCTGCTCACTCACTTCCATTACACTGTCAAAAAATTAAACAAATACAATTTATAGGTCAAATATTTCACCTAAGTACAGCAAAAAATTAAACTGACAACTACAGGAATGTTTTTATTTCTACTCTTAAAATGCAGTCCCATTACTTTAACATAAGCAAAACTTCAGGGATACCCTACGTTGAAAATCTTAAGTAATTTTTTCAGTGCTCAAAAAAATCTCTTTGATATATGCAACATAATAACCATATAAAATAATTAAAAATTCTGCTTTTCATTAGGTTTTCTCAGAAATGTTAAACCACATGGACATTGGCAAAAATTTAATTTCTGATGTAAAGTCCCCCAAACAGTACTATGCTTTAAGCAACATTTTTTTGGGCTGGGTTTATTGGGTACAATATCTACTTGATACTACTACACCTGTCAATTCTCAATCAATGATATAGAACAGACAATATTTCCTTGCTCATTTTTTGTGAGAAACAGTAAAATTATTTGAATTGTATTCTGTCTTCACAAAAAATGCACACATATATGCTTTACTTTAAATATGTAATTTATAAAATGCATTAGTATTCGTACATAATTAACTCTCAGCTATGATTGTTACCACTAAATATTTGCTGTGATTGGAAGCAGTATAACATATTTTTACCATAAATATTTCATGTGCTGATAGCCTAAACTGACAAGCTATGAAAAACTGCTTAGATTTTGACACTAATGGTCTGTTTGCTAACAGCTGATGCATAGCTCAACCCTGAGAGCAAGGAAGATGAGCTACATATACTAAGTGTTCACTCAGTCACCCTATTTGGTAGACAGTGTGGGGCAGGCCGGTATCTCTATGATGCAGCAAACCCTCACTGGTGGGTCAGGTTTCAATGTGGGCAGCGTAGGGGCACATTTAGTCATATAGTTTCACACGGAGGTGACCAGGATGGTGACTGGGGCGGCATAGTTACCTGCCAGCAACCAAAACAAAGAACTCTGACAAATAGTGAGCGTGTCCTTTGGAAGATATATTCAAAAAAAAAAAAGAAGTAACAGAAATATGTGGTATCCCTTTCGTTCTCTTGAGTATCACATAGCCTATTTTCTACCCTCTTAAACTTGGTTGCCTATTGTTCTGTTACAAACAGGAATTCCACTCATGGAAACAAAGTGGGATGGAGAACTGCATGAGTAGCTATAAACGGGAGGTAGGGAACAATAATAGTGAGTATCCAAGAAAAATGGAGAAAGCACAGCCATCAAAAAAGCAAGTGAATTTTATGCTTACCACTTGGTTCATCTGCAAACTAAAGGCCCGAGTTGCCACTGATCTTTAAACAACTATCCTTAATCCCACTCTCAAAACCAATTAAAAAACCTTAAAACCATAATGTCCCATAATATTACTTATGATATAAATTAAGTCATTAAACACACAAAATATTGGACACACAAAATATTGAACACACTAAGCATGATTACCACAGTTCACACTGTTACAATAAAATTGGCAAACAATCACCACCACAGATAGAAAAGTAACAGAATTTTCTATGATTTAAAAGCTAGGCAATAAGAGTACATTATATTTGCAAGATTTTATTTAGCAGTAACTTGTGAGTGAAATACCTTTTTTTTTTTTTAAACGGGGATGATTTTAAACCAATTATCATTATGACAAAAAATTTGGTAACTTAAACTTTTGTTACAAAATATTTTACAGAATAGGCATATGCTTTATTTCAGACTGAAATTGCCAGATTGATAAAAGTTCTCTAAATCCACCCATAATTTAATTCTCAAAATCTGTTTTGAAAACTGCGCAATATTAGGATGTTAAAATAGAAGTCGATACAGTATAATAACTGCTTGTTAAGTCATTGAACTTCCTTGTGTTTGCACTTCACTACTGTTTTGTTTACAGTCACATAGCCTCGACATAGGGTCATTGCTAATACGTAAATGTTTTGATAAGGGATGGGTTGAATAACAAAAAATAACGGTTCCGGTTCCGATTCTAAAATTTAAATCGGTTCCAGTATTCTGTTCCATTTTGAATACTTGCCTTTTGCTTGCAACTTCATTAAACCAAAGCAGGTCTAATTCATTAAATGTTTTGTTTAACCTATGGAAGAATTGAACAATAACAAAGTGTGAAGATAAGATTTAATGTGTATATAGTTGTATTAAATTTATTTCAGGTTAATAACAAATTATTCTTTTTTTACATTAATATGTAGTGATTGTGATATGTTTGGAAAATACTTTAATTAAGTAATGCATGGTGCTAAAAGCCAAAACATTGTGGTGAGCTGTAGGTAGGATAATGGTAACCTGCAATCCTTAAAAGAACATCAACAACTGAGGTGGGTGGCCAGCTTCATTTTTCTTTTTGCTTCTTTTATGCACAGAGTGGGCCTTGGGTTCCTTTTTTTTTTTTTGCTTCTTTTATGCACTGACTTGGAGGGGGTCCTTTATTTTGCTTCTTTTATCTTTTGCAGTGCTGCAATGTGACACCTCTAAAAAAAAACCTCCCTTCTACCTTTCTCTTTCTACTCCCCCCAATACCCGCTCCCATAGCTCACATGCTGCCATCCTGGAATTTTGTTTATCCTTTGGCTTACACAGAAACAAAGAAGACTTGGAGNCTCCCATAGCTCACATGCTGCCATCCTGGAATTTTGTTTATCCTTTGGCTTACACAGAAACAAAGAAGACTTGGAGGAATATATTGTATAGCTAATGGCTAACAGTGTTGCTTACTGGAGAGGGCTGAGTGGTAAAGGAGAAAAGGGAGAGGAGTGATGATGAAAGAGCGAGACATAAGATAACAGACTTTTCCCCTACACTTCCTTCGAAACATCAAGGAACAGTTTAAGACTACCACTCCTTTTTTTTTCTTGTACAACGGGCATCCCAGAAAGTTTTTCCCTTGTTTTGGGAAAAAAGGGTGCGCTATACACGAGTAAATATGGTATGAGAACCGAGTAGTTAACCTAAAACCGGTTCTGAGTCAAACCTCAAGAATCTGTGTAAATTGGAACCAAAGAACCGAACCGAGCCATTCCTAGTTTTGATTCATCGCAACAAATTCAGTGGAATTAACAACTACTTTCCGCGAAGTGCACATGCATTGGCTTTAAAATCGTGGGGCGCAATTGTAACCTTTTAAGTGCATAGGTTATAAACATACCGCATGGGCACATTTTTACATTGAAAAGTAGCAAAACAAATCCTCCCCCCCTTAATTTTCCGTAACTTTTTATATTTTAAAATGTCGTAATGAAACACACCTGATGGAATGAATGCACACTCCCAACAATAAATAAGACATTTTTCTAGTGTTATGAATAAATTTTAGCAAAACCATACGTTATAATAAGTAAATTATCTATCACTTAAATGGTAGCACATTCGGACACAAATAATAAATATTACAGTAGTAGCTGCAACGCGAAATTTTTATGAACATATTATTCTTAAGTAACGTACAGTGCTTATATAAACCCTCGTAGACTAGAACCTATACTTGACATCCACAATGCCACAAGTTCGGATACACATTTTGTACACTACAGTTTCTTAATTACTATTACTTTCTCGCTATGTGGCAACTGATTTTTTAATATTGTCGGCAGAGATAAAACAAAACTTTGACGCGCCATGAACGATGTCAATCTCAAATCTAGTTTCGCCACAGCCACGGCCCCCTCTTAAGAAAAGCCGTTACGCCACAGCACGACTTCAAGCCAGGTTGGCTTGCCCAGCTGTTGCTGCCTGCTGCGCCGCAACCTGCTTTGCATCACTTTGCAGCTCTCTACCACCAAAGCCTTGCCTTGCGCCAGTTCAGTAATACGCCTCTAATATGCCTAAGAGCTATCTGACATCTCATCTAGCTCCGCAGAACGTCACTCTGCCCAAGAGTCAACCGACTCAAAGTCGTCACTGCCATTTGCAGCACTGTTGAGAGTTCTACTCTTCACGATGACGCCTCGCTGCCCACCAGCGCACCGAAGCCTGCTGCGCTTCCAGCTACCTTGTAGCACACCAGCAGTTGACTAGAGTACGAATACCACTTACTTGAAGTCGCCCTCACCCCTTGCGCTGCTGCATCTTCCGAGACTAGGTCAATTACCGGTTGCCTACCTAGGAATGGCCCTTCAGGCCCTAGTCAGGGTACATAATGGTTTGTGTGTGTGCGATTGAGCAATTAATAAAACAGGCACAAATCTCACTTGGTCGAGTTGTTATCTCTTCCAATATTCTATTCTTTCTACACCTTGCTCCCGCTGTTCCCTGTTTCGTCACCTCTCTTAGTAAGACGCTTAAAGGTATAGTCACAAGCCAAAACCCCATCCTCAACTTCAGCTTTTGGGAATTGTCTCAAAGTGGAACTTAGGAAGCTTCTCTTCCTGGGCCTCACTAGAGCAGTTGTCACTTGGACTATCGCCCTTCCAGTAAATGCCTGGGTCCACCAGCGACGTCTCGCTCGCCAGGTCACCTGCTTGGAAACGATAGGCCAAACCAGTACAATCCGCGCTCTACGCGACACCTGGGTCTGCCAGCGACGTCTCGCTTGCCAGGGAGCCACGGGAGTGGACGCCGCTAGTCCTGCTACTGTAACCCTCAGTTTGGAACTTGGGTCTGCCAGCGACGTCCCGCTCGCCAAGCCACTAAACTGAAGGCCAGTAGATCAGGCCACCTACCACACCCTACTCTCCATCAGGCTGTGCCTACCCCTATCTGGTTTATCACCCCCCTTAAGCCTTACCGTAGGGCTGGGCAGGGCTAAGCTGCCAAGCAGGGGCTAACTCAGGCTGGGGTTCTGAAGAGTAGTGGTTCAGGTGTCAACCAGGTTTACACCTAGGAGGATGTTGCACGTGAGAAAGGGTCTACATCCAGCTCGTCCAGCTCAACCTTGACCTCATCTGGCACCTACCACTAGTGGTTGTGGCTCTACTGTACTGCACACCAGGTGCACAGTATAGGTGGCCGTCTAATGGGTGTGTTTGCGACGTACATGCACCCGTGGTGCAACTAGGCATCTCTGTAATGCTGGGTTGCCTTTGCTGCGCAAGCTTAGGCGCTTAACTCAGCTGCTTGGCTAGCCTCTCTTACACATGAGGGCGTTGGCGTCTGAAATAAGGGCAAATCGATCTTAGCTGATAAGTCCGTGGGTGCCCCCCATCTAAGGGCGTAATGGTAAACTATTGTAGCAAGTCGTTTTGGGGTTCAAACCCCGCCTGGGATAACGTGATGATAGATAAAGATGAGGCAAAGATGTGTTTATATTTATTTCTAATAAGCGTGATGCGTCAAAGTGCTGAGACAACGGTTATAGTCCTGTTGCAGGAAAAAACTTGTGCTCAAAATGTAACTAGCAGACATCAGTATGAAGTCTCGTCTGCGTAATGTTGACATAAAATACAATTTAAAATTTATATCATTAAGATCAAAACAAATCAGAATTTGGTTACAAGTTATGTTTTAAAAATTATGGCTGAAGTATCAGTGAAAACTTTATTTTAAACTCCATGTTAAGTATAATAAAAGCTGTAAATTATCATTNACGTGATGATAGATAAAGATGAGGCAAAGATGTGTTTATATTTATTTCTAATAAGCGTGATGCGTCAAAGTGCTGACACAACGGTTATAGTCCTGTTGCAGGAAAAAACTTGTGCTCAAAATGTAACTAGCAGACATCAGTATGAAGTCTCGTCTGCGTAATGTTGACATAAAATACAATTTAAAATTTATATCATTAAGATCAAAACAAATCAGAATTTGGTTACAAGTTATGTTTTAAAAATTATGGCTGAAGTATCAGTGAAAACTTTATTTTAAACTCCATGTTAAGTATAATAAAAGCTGTAAATTATCATTGAAATTTTTTTTAACTAATAAACACAAAAAAAAGGGGTTTTTAAAAAAAGTATTACTATATTATACTGTAAATAATACATTTTAAAAATTTCACCTCAAATTGTGATCAGCTGAGAGCATGTGGAAGGGTTATCGACAGGTCAGGGTACTCCCGGAGGGAGAAACACAGAAGGGAAGCCTCAGTGGCGGAAGGAGTGAAACAATGTACTCCTCCATTTCCAAACTAAATGCCATACTGAGGGAGGGTGCAAGGACATCACGCTGGTTGCTAGGCAACTAACTTTCTCCCCGCCAGCTGTGTATGGGGAAGAAAATGCAAATTGCCAGTAGTACTAATTAATTTTATATAAATCCATATTTCATTACAAAGCTCAAAAATTTCTTCTTCTTATGAGAGAACAAACCAGGTGATTAATAAATACTAATTACAGCAGTCTNATTACAAAGCTCAAAAATTTCTTCTTCTTATGAGAGAACAAACCAGGTGATTAATAAATACTAATTACAGCAGTCTTGATTATTAACATCATGTATTGGCACTGTTTTCCAACAAATAATGTCTTGGGGATCCAATTCAGCCAAACGGGTAAACGTTGGATTATCTGAGTTAAGAGAAAACAAAATAGGTGATGAATAAATACTAATTACACTAGTCTGATTAATAACACAAGGTATTGGGACTGTCTTCCGACAAATATAGCAGATATCCACTTCAGCTGAACTGGTAAACGTGGGCCAAAGCTTACGCAATCCAGGCCGCAAATCCACAAAGAGCATATCTACATCAACACTTACTTTGGCAACACCGTACCCACGTAGAAAATATGTAGTCAAAAAAATTAATGGTATTTCACTTAAAAACTAATGATTTAGAAATGGAAATAAATAAATATTGTTATCAAAATTTATTTCTTTGCAGTCTTCAATAATAAATCTTTTGAAACTACGTCCTTTGAATTTCCCGTACACTTGCGCATCTTGTAACTCGCTGAACTCGGGCGTGGTGATTACGCATTATTTGAAGACAAAAGGTGTCAAAAAGGTCTCTTCAGGATATCAAGTTTATTCTGAAGACATATATCTATTGAAATAAATAATATAAATACTCCGATCTCCCTGCATTAAGATACTGAAAATGAACTTTACACATGGTAATACAAGTTGTTGTATTTTCAAACTATTTTTGGTAACAAGGGGTGGTCCAATATACGCTTATAGGCATATAATTTCATTCAGAAGATGCTGCCGNTCAAACTATTTTTGGTAACAAGGGGTGGTCCAATATACGCTTATAGGCATATAATTTCATTCAGAAGATGCTGCCGATTGAGTTAAATTAATATTTTGTTTAAAAATCGTGTTGATTTTACGCCAGATACGACTAAACACAAACTTTAAGGGGGGTGGGGGTAAATATCTTTAAACACAAAAAAAATGTTCAAAAAATAATTCCTACATAAGAGGCTGCATCACTCCCGATACAGAAATTATTTTTAAGTGCCANTCAAACTATTTTTGGTAACAAGGGGTGGTCCAATATACGCTTATAGGCATATAATTTCATTCAGAAGATGCTGCCTATTGAGTTAAATTAATATTTTGTTTAAAAATCGTGTTGATTTTACGCCAGATACGACTAAACACAAACTTTAAGGGGGGTGGGGGTAAATATCTTTAAACACAAAAAAAAATGTTCAAAAAATAATTCCTACATAAGAGGCTGCATCACTCCCGATACAGAAATTATTTTTAAGTGCCANAAAAAAAATGTTCAAAAAATAATTCCTACATAAGAGGCTGCATCACTCCCGATACAGAAATTATTTTTAAGTGCCATAGCAGAAAAGTCAGGATCATCAATATACCAGCATTACATATGTTTTTGTGCAAATTTTTGTATCTGAATGTTAATAGGCGGTCCTTGGTTGTCATTAAAAGGTGAAAATAAATTAATATATAAAACTTTGAATCAAGTAAATTTTTGCATTAATACACATTAGTCATACAAATATTATGTCTGTAATGATGGATAAATGAATTAGCTAAGCTTCTAATGTCACATTTTTCAATAAATCCTTCCAAATTTAAATCACAAAGAAAGAAATAAAAAATTTAAATATGGCGGGTGACACTGGTTTTTAATATATATTACTTAACATTTACAGGCAAAACTATTTCCCTTGAAATACTAGTGACGATAAATGCAACTATTTTCAGTGATGGATAATCTTGATAAAATGTATACAATCAGATTACAATTGTGTACTAGTGACTGCCGTGACATTGCCAGAGATCAGTCAGCGGAGCACATGACCGCTGTGTGGTGCGGTGCATTTGATAGGATGATGACAGTGTGTCAAACTCTGATCACATGATTAGTTTTATTATATGCTTCATATACTCTACCACTTATCCTCTTGCCAGGCGTGTAAGGAGTGTAAGCAATTGCACGCTGCTGAGAGAGGACGCAACATTTTCCTATCTCGCTGGNCGCCACAGGGATAATAAACGGCAGTGCGTTTAAATATACTTCACACCCAGTTATTAGACCTTTCCATAAACAACCAATGATCGTTGCGGGAAATCTGAAGTGAGGATACCAAAAGATATTTTTATTGATGCAATATCCGATAAATTATAGAAGTGGGTAATTGTATAATTTACAGAGGAAATTTGCCGGGAACACTGAAAATTATTGGTGGTAACAGTTTATGGGTATAGGCGTGCGTTTTCAGTACATTGAGAGTCTACAAAGTATCCACATAGTGTAGTAAATATTCAAAATAGCCTAAGTATAAAATTGAACACACATAACAAGCAGAGAATANAAAGTATCCACATAGTGTAGTAAATATTCAAAATAGCCTAAGTATAAAATTGAACACACATAACAAGCAGAGAATATGACCTCAGCTACTCTGTGCTTGTTATATGTGTTCGTTTTCAGTGATGACATAGTGAAGCCATTGCGTAGGTTCATAATATTTCACTTAATCACGATCATCATTNAAGTATCCACATAGTGTAGTAAATATTCAAAATAGCCTAAGTATAAAATTGAACACACATAACAAGCAGAGAATAGCTCTAACCAAAATTATGACCTCAGCTACTCTGTGCTTGTTATTTGTGTTCGTTTTCAGTGATGACATAGTGAAGCCATTGCGTAGGTTCATAATATTTCACTTAATCACGATCATCATTNTGTGTTCGTTTTCAGTGATGACATAGTGAAGCCATTGCGTAGGTTCATAATATTTCACTTAATCACGATCATCATTGCTGACTATGTGACTGAAACTTGTGTTCCACTGGGGTAGGTCAATGCTGCGTACATGTTCAAAACATGAATAAGCTATCTACAGTAAAACACAATTTTTAATTAATTCCAAAACCTCAACTGTGTTGCAGTTCAAAAAATGAAAAAGATATATTCATCATTTTCCTTTAAATATACCATATATAATGGATTTATTTACTGACTGTTCGAAATAGCAGAGGCATAACCCACCTAGACAAGTTATAAAATCCAGGGTTGACTGAAAGGTGGGTATAGCTTAGTGTAATCACATCTGGTATATTTAAGGTTGATCTATATAATGTGTACAAGAAAACATAGTTTATATACCAATAAATAAAAAAAATTATCTTTATAGAGCATCATACCGAACTGCAATCTTTTTATAATATAGCCAAAAGTAAGTAAACTGCAGAATATTCCGAACTTTAAGAATCCTGAAAAATATTTCTACCTGTCAGTAAGAAGTGTGGCCACCATTTCTCACTGTAACCTCCTATGCTCTTTTGTGAGCCTTAAATATGATAGAACAATGCACGCAGTCAATACTTGGTAATTGTTTGCTCACCAGCCATCTGCAGAACCTCCTAAAGCAGGTGTTAGGTGCACACAAGCAGCAGAACTAATGTTCGGTGAGTTAGGCCTCAAGGCTGCTGCAATTGGCTTATCCCATGCATTTACAGATGAAACCTGGACTGGAGGAGAATCTAAAAGCAATACGAAAACATATTTATTAAGTGGCTAACTACTTAAAACATTAATGAATAATTAATGGTATTAATGTACCTTTCATTGGGAACAAAGGCATGACATTCACGTCGGACACATCATTATGGACACCAACATGCTGCTGCTGTTGCTGCTGCTGCTGTTGCTGCTGAGCTGCCTTCTGCAGCCTATCATTTGCCCTCTGCTTGGCGAGGCGTGGCGGGAGCTTATTGACTCGAGGCCGTTCGAACGGCGTCTTGCCTCCTCCTCCGGGACCAGACAAAGGGACAGGAGACCCTGGAACCCCAGAGCTTGACATTGGTGGCTTTCTCTCTCGTTCTACATCGTTCCGTACCTGTCGTTGCTGATCTTTTAAATTCTCCCTACTGCGGATTTCTTGGAAGCCACGTTCTGCAGCAAAAGTGAAATTATCTTCGCCCAATGCAATGTTAGTCTGTGGTCATCATTACAATAACACCTTTCGAACAAGAGTGGGGGGAGAGAGAACACATGCCTGCAAAACACCTACATCTAACAGACAGGGAGACCAATAATTATTGATTAAACAACAAAGTTATTAAAAACATGTTGACACAATGTTAGTTTAATAAAATCATTTGCTTCATTAGCAAAAGTTAATGTGTGTGCATATACACAAATGTGTGAGTGTGCCCTACACATACATACACTAAAACCATAGATCACATACACTAATGCTAAAACTCTCACATGCACATTTGCACGCACACACACAAAACATGCACATGAATGCACGCACATGCTAACAAAACAAAANAAACTCTCACATGCACATTTGCACGCACACACACAAAACATGCACATGAATGCACGCACATGCTAACAAAACAAAACCTCTTATCTGTAAATACATGAAAGCAGAAAACATGGGATAAACTAAAGAAAAAGAGTCAAGAAAATTAGGGGGAGGNCTCTTATCTGTAAATACATGAAAGCAGAAAACATGGGATAAACTAAAGAAAAAGAGTCAAGAAAATTAGGGGGAGGGCGAAACGAAGTAGCGGGAGAGCAAAACTAGGCAACAAGAGAGCAAAATAAAGTGGCAGAGGACTGAAAAAAAGAGAACAAAATAAACCAATATCCAAATAAAAATTATGAGAACAAATAAGGAAATGCGTAAAAGTACCAAAAAAAAAAATTTTTTTTATATTAAGATAATTTTGGCCTGGAACATTTCTAACTATCAAGGTTATTTTTTGTATTGCCCATCACTGTTGCTATGCACACAGCATTTAGCAAGTTANGGTGAGTATGGAGCAGCACCGGAATTAAATTGTGGGGGAAATGGGAGATACCCGAGAAAACCCACCGACTACTGGCATTGTTCAGCACAATTCCCACATGTGAAAATCCGGTAGTGACCGAGCCGGGGATTGAACCTGGTTCGCCTTGGTGGGAGGCGAGCAGACTAACCGCTCAGCCACCCCAGCCAAAAAAGAAAGGGAGAAAAAAATTAACAATTTAAATTGCAGAATAACAAATAAAATTAACAAAGGAGATAAAATTAAAAGTAACAAAGAAAAGGTGTAAGTAAATAGGAAAAAAATGTGAAAAGAATAAGGTAAGATTAAGAAAGAATACTAAAAAGGATAGAAAAAACGGGAGAGGAATGGAAATAGAAAATAAATAAGCTAAGTGTAAAAAGAGAAAAATAATTTGGTGTGAATTTCTTAACATTATTAGTCTCTCATATTTCAGTATTTAAAATTACTCATAAAATATTTTATCGACAAGAAAATTTATTGGTGAAGAAGCGATTACATAATCATATTGAAGACATTTGACAACCGTTATTACCACCACAACACAAGTATTTAAAACATCTACTACAAAGTACTTAATAAAATTTTCTCCTCACCTACAGGTATTCTACCAGAAAGTACTTTTTTTTCCAGTGGGTGTCTATCTTTAAAAGATTTTACCATACAACTTTATTGGTTATTAATGTTAAACTGAGACTTTCATTAACATTACAGTCAACATTAGTAAGCACACCATTACAATCAAGTTACATTTTATAAATTAGTTTTCAAAAGATACAAAAAAATTGGACTAGCTAAAAAATTCAAAAATTGATTTTTTTAACTGGACGTGAAATGTAATAAAATATTACATTATTAATTAAACATAATTTAATTTAAGGGATATTAATAAGAATATGGGTATGATTCAAAGGGGTCATCGTAATTCTAGTGGGGGTCCTCATTTCCCCAGTGGAGGTTCAGACTCCCACAACCATCCAATCCCTCAAGCTTCTACACCCGTATATCTTCATTTAAATCTACAAATTCTAAATAAAAGATTTCTATTCACATATTTCCTGTAGAGTTTTGTACAATACTGCTAGATGCATGTACAACACATGCAAATGACATGCTATATGGCAGGTTGTATTTTTCTTCTAATAATAATTGTAAACACCCTCCCCTCACCCATAAAGTTGTTATAGCATAGTGTTCAGGGCTCCACCTGGCTGGGACATTAAGAGCATTGCAGAAGTTTTGTAGGAAACACATGATGTTGGATATTTTGAAGCTGTGTTTTGTAGTGGTATCCAAGCACAAAAATCATTTACGAAATGTTTCATGTCCAAAGGCAAATTTCGAGTTATTATTTCAACAAAGATATCTTAGGGAATGAAAATGGCTGAAATTGGTGTTCCCAGAATCAGTTTAAGCAGTAATTTTCTACAGAGAAACTGAGGAACTCCACAGTTATCTTAAGACGTGCATAAAATATTTACCTTGGTGAGCGAGCCATAAAATTATTGAGTTACCTTTTAAGTCACGTTCAGGCAAATCACAGCGGAAAGGCTGCACGCCATGAACGTGCTAAACAGCTGTAGGCAGACGGAACCTTCAAGATAACATGGAACGCTAGGAAATGAGCGTGTTAAAGTACAAAAATTTTTTCTTTCCTGTTCTCCTCCTCCTCGCACGAGATTAAACATTAAGAAAAGGATTAATGTGAATTATTTTTCTTAGAGTGCTTCGTTTTTTGCTCTCACAATGCAATATTGCTATAAGATAGAAGTATTAAGAGGCTGCTTTTATTTATGCATCAATATGCAATTTGATAGGACTGCTCATATTTTATACTGTAATGATAACGTTGGGTGTGTGCGAATGTTAATAACAATAATAAGTGTTCAAAAAGTCTGCCAAAAGCAGCAAGACATTGTCAGTAACGCTGTAGAAGAGAAAGACTAAATGTAGCTATGGTTTTCATAGGAGTGAATTCACAGGCAGTTACAAATGGATCTCCTATGACATCCAGTGTCTAATGCTGTGTGGCATACAAACGTTTTCATCAGAAATCCCAACAGATAATCTAAAAATGTTAAATTTGGAGATGTGAGTGAATACTCAACACTTCATCTCCCTATCCACTTTCTGACAAATGTTTCATCCAGCGCAACTGTACGTCTCGATGGTAACATGGTTGTGTACCATTCTACTAAAAAAAGCAATTTTCATCTGAATAGAATTGGTGAACAGCTAGCACAATGTTTTCCTGCAATATGGTGC
Organism: Clitarchus hookeri; assembly: GCA_002778355.1. NCBI lineage: Eukaryota > Metazoa > Arthropoda > Insecta > Phasmatodea > Phasmatidae > Clitarchus > Clitarchus hookeri. Next base: position 27,861 of record NQII01006075.1, read on the forward strand.
AGTAACATTCCTGTCACCACTCCATCCAAGAAGAATGGCCCCACAAGTATTAGACATATCGCACCACACTGATAACCCAGAGAGGTTACTTCTTTGCTCTACCAATAAAAGGGAATTTTTACTGACCCAGTATACACTCTTATAGCGGTTCACAGTACCATTCAATTTAATGGATGCATCATCAGACCAAAAAATCATGTCCGTAAAAAGTTTGTCGTTGCGCATGCTCACAACGCACTCACAAGTCAACATACTTCATTCATAGCAAGAAGTAATTTCTGGATGTAAGGCCTCCACATATCATGCTTTAAAATGCGATGGACACTTGATCTGCCGACACCTGACTCGTGCGCAGCTTGCCACGTGGACTCCAACTTAATCCGTAAGTGTGCAACAGTCTGTTGTAGTTCTCTTGCCACACTACCATTCACATCACACAGAGTTACATCCCTCTCAAAATTGTCACATAATTGTATCATTACACATGACGGTGGTGCAGTATTGGATTCTGCTCTCCATCACCTCTGCACCACAATCATGTCCTCTCATTACCAGCAATAAATAACACTTCAAAATCCACTTACGTTGCTTGAAAAAAACACCTCAGTCATCTTGTATAGAATTTTACTGCTTCCACTCATTGCCGCAAACTGAACCAACAACAGCAGAATGGTTAAATGTGCTAGCACAAACTAACACAAAACCTATATATTTTTATCTTGCAAATTGCAATACATATATAAATGCCTGTATCATAAAATAGAACCCATGAATCAATTTAAATTTACAACCCATACAATACCAAAATAGCCTACAAAGTTCACCTGGACAAAGTTTTTTATACCACTCAATTCACTAGAAACTCTACTCCTTCTCATGTTTTCAAATCTTTTTCAATTAATTACTTTACTGCACAAAACCTTTTGGTGCTTATTATGTACAATAGCAATTTATCAAAAATTACACAACATTGCATAAGCTTTTCTTTTAATAAATTTATAATTAGATGGACTAGGCTCATTTAGAATTTGGATAGTAAGTGGTCAACATCCCCCAAATCTTGACTATGGTGCGGAGAGGGGTCTGTGAACATGGCCAGCCCCAGAAGCAGATGTGACTCATCTGTTACCCACAATATAAAGTGATCATGCTGAGGCAGTGTCGCCACAGATGAGAGATACAAAAGCTGGTCATTAAATTGTGATTAAGGTAATTATGACCTGATTGACAGGAGACTGATTCCACCAGCACACTGAGAGTGCTCTTACTAGCAACCTATATATAAAGAAGGCAGCATGCAAGGATCGAGACAGACTGTCACTTTGATTCAACCAAAGCATTTGGCTGCCCGGACTATTGTGACCCTGGGCCCTTGTGGAAGCGGCCACTAGAGAGGTGTGTCTGCACAGTATGATGTGTCCATCCAGGAGGAAGTCAATGGCGACTGCACATGTTACTAGTACTGTGCTCCATCCAATGTAGAGTTAGGCAATGCAGGAGATGCCAAGGTTAAAGGGTGAGGGTCAGTGTGCTGTGGGTGTGATAACCAGAGCTTTCACTTCAATAAACTGACTAGTTTCACCTAATACACTGGATTAACTCCCCTCTTCCCTTCAAACGAGTTTGCCAGACTTGGGAACAGGCGCTCACATTATATAACAGTCCAGTAGCAGAGGGCTCACCGCAATGCTTGCAACTGGAGACAAGAGTACATGCGGGAACAGCGGCAGCATTCACAACTAAGGCGGCTGCAATACACTGAGGGCACAATCAAAGTTCTCTCCAGCAGCATTCTTAAAGGACAACTATGTTCACCTGTGTTTGGCGTTTGACTATCATAGGGTTGCTCTTGCACAACATTCTTACCTACAAGTTGAAAATACCCCAGAGAAACTGGCCTGGGAGGACTTGCTGATTCTAGTAGACACCTTGGGGAGACTCACCAGCAGTATGAATCACTATGTCCAACAATCAATCAATCAATCAATCCAAAAGACTCAAGGAGACCAAGCAGGAAAGCCCTGATATCAAACTACACAAAATAAGTAAAGGTGGTTCACAATAAGCGAGTGCTCTAAAAATCTGCCTTAGGAAAAAACCCACTAGCCGTAACTGCGTATGTGTAACAGTGTGTGTCACCGCACAGGCTTGAAAGGCACACTCAAGTTCACTTGGCACAAAGCTGTTTTGCAATTGCAGTGTATAAATTTAAAGTTAATAAAGGTGTTATTATTGTTTCAAACACCAAGTAATGGTTGGAGTAAAAATTCTGTATTTATTGTAAATCATAATTGTATTGTGTCACGTGATCGGCGCACCGGTAAAAGATGGTCCATTATTTTGGTTCCTTCTGGCTTTACTTCGTGTATGCTGTGGCTGTGAAGCAAGCTGAAAAATTTGGAGGCTGGAAGTTCTTGTATTTTAATAGTTCTCGTTTCTTCAGTTTATTTTAAATTAGCTATTTTATTAAAGGTTTTAGAGTGTTTATTTGTGTTGTGGTTTTGTGTAGATCTGAGTTTCAGCAAACAGCAATGAATGAATATCCAGCATCAAGAGGGCACTATCAATGTCGTAAAGAGCATTTATTCGTTAATTTACCAATGAGAAACGAAGCCCTGCAACTGTTATGTTTTTACGACGATGCGTTTTCTCTGACAAATTTTCATGCTTTTCCGCGGTATGTTAGTGATGTCATTAGATGAGGAAAAATCAACTGAGTGGGAATCAGGAGTTCAAAATACATCGAATTCAAAGTTAAATAACAATTGTGAACGTAAATGGATGACAGCAAAAACTCAAAAATGTAGCCTTATGTATTTTCCATGTGCATATTATGTCATCAGTTTGACTGATAGAAAAATTAACAGTACGTATTTGTAAACGCCTAAATATGTAAGTTTTTTTTAAGAAATTCACCATCAAAATTAAGGTTAATATGACATTTTGAAACCTTGGTTGTGTATTGTAATGTAGGCCTAACCTCCAATTGTGTACCAGTGTTGCTTTTGATCCTTAGTTCAAGTACTCTCAAGTCTTACTATTCTTAACGTAACATACGCACCACAGTTTTATGATACAAATAAGTTATTCCAACAATTAAACTATAAATTCTTGGAGCTAGTTTCATTAACTCTATTAGACCCAAAGCTTCACTTGTTGCGGACATCCTTTCTAGATGTGTGTGTAATCATTCTCCTTTGGCAATGCTTTTCATATGACAAATTATAAATTCCTAACAAGTAATTGTTAAAATTATAACGTTATTCAATGATTAACTTTTCAGTTTAGGTTAAAAGTAGGCCACTAGGCTACAAAAAATATATAAAAGGACAGGAATTTAAGTACTTACAGTATAGTACATTTCAAAAGACTCGTGATCACGCAAAAACGTGAAAAATTTGTTATCCTTTTTGTCGACAAGTACTAGAATGTGAGTACTCAAAATCCTGTCCTTTTATATATTTGTGTATAGCTTTTGTATGTTTATGCTTTCTTAAATAATTGCATCAATTATTTTATCTCTATTCCTAAAATGTTGTTAAGGGCACCGCCTACTTGGCGCTTGAATTGCGTTTCAGTATATTTGAAATCCATGTTTTCCTACAACACTAAATGTGTCCCCACGATACCAAAGTACGAAAAGAAAACGCACTTCAGACGAGGTATGTATAATATTCCCAATACGCCATGTACATTGTACATAAATACTATTCCTGAACCCTCCAATAGAGCTAAAAACAGCTTTTTCACACTGCTGTAGCTCATAATATACTAGTTGGACACACAAGAAACTATTATAGGGACCTGCATTAAACTTGGCTACAGACTTTCCACCAATAAAATTATAGGGTAACCGCTTAAAGTCCCATAGGTACACGCAGCATGACGAGAAGACTGCACGCCAATTAAGCACCTTGCGCGTAGAAGCGAAGAGACATCAAGTCGCATATCGGTGTAGTCTTTATCGCACCCGTGCTTCCCTGCCTCAAATGCGCTAAAAACCTCCAAGTAGGCGGTGCCCTTAACTATCCTTATTCACTGTATTTACTTTGTCATACGTACACATTTTGACAAAGAAAATATAGGCCATATTGGCCACTAGAAATTTGGATATACAGTTTTGTGATACAGAACCCTGAAATCTTGTCCTCCGTACCTTCAGCGATTTGCCATTTTTTCTTCCTGGTAATCACAATGACGACAAAATTACTCGCATGGCCTCCTAGATAGAGCATCTGCATTGCTATGAAGGCGTCCAGATCTGTGCTGTATTTCAAAGTCATATTGTTGAAGATGCTATATCCACCAGGCTATTTTAACTTCGAGGTTCTTGGAATTTAGTATCCAGTTCTTAAAATAAAAAGTCTGCTGTAAAGGTAGGGGTGAAAGTGTGAAATTACCTTCACCATGGCCACAAGCTCCTTGCGAGTAACACAGTAATTTCTCTCAGGAATATACAATACCTTACAGAAATATTTTAGCAGTTTTTCCTTCCCATTCTGACCCTAAGATAACACAGCTCCAATGCCTACATCACGAATATCACTGTCCAAAATGAATACACCCTCAATATTCAGAAAAGCCAGGACTGGTCGAGATACCAGAATTAACTTTAGTTTACTAAAAGTATTTTCACACTGAGTGGTTCAATGAAATCTCCTTTTTGCCTCAGTCAGTTCATATAGCGGCTTGGCGTTCGTGGCCAACCCAGGTACAAATTGACGGTAATAGGCACATAATCAAAGAAAACTCCACAGTTTAGTTTTGTCAGTTGGCGTCGGCCAATTTCTTATTTCTTTGGGCCGTCACTAGATGACCCGAGAAATTTATTTTCTATTGAAATGAGTGGCACATCTTAGGAACCAGTTTGAAGTTGGCTGTAGCAACTTTCTGGAATAAAAAGTCTAAGCACGATAGGTGGTCTTCAAATGTGCTCCCTGTCACAACAATGTCGTCTAGGTAACCCTGACAGATATCGAAAGGCAAGACTTTTTTCTATCAGGCGTTCGAAGGTGGCACGGGCATTACATAGCCCAAAAGGCATAATTTTGCTTGCAAACACCTATCATGGCCCCCTCCTCAAGACGAATGGCACTATCAGACAAATGTATTATTCTAACTGGAAAATTGTCAGAATTAGAAGACCAGAGTCCTTGCTACAATGACATTACCTGGCAGGATGCCTACACTCTCTGCTGGCTCAATTAGACCCAAATGCCTGACAAATTTCCCTGGACATCTGCCTGCAATGACAAGTACACTTGAAGCAGGCAGCACTGTGGGTTGACCACACACTACTGAGCCAATAATTGGGGAGGACAAATCATGCCTTGTTGACATCACCAACTCTGTACTGCTTACCCATAGCACACCAAGTCGAGTATCGATACAGCAACCCAGGCTATGCAGTACATCAAGCCCTAAAAGACATTCATCATCCATTTTTTCTATGTAAAGATTGTGCTATATGCTAACGTCACCAAGCCTCAAGATCACTTTTCTCTTACCGATAATTTGTGTGCTGTCACCTGTTACTGCAGTCAAATAGCACCATTCCATACTGTCGTCGGGCCATCGCTGGAGAGGGAAGACCAGAGGATGTCAGGTTTTACTATTGTTATGATCGACCCAGTGTCAGCGACCATCTGGCCAGGAACAACATTCAGGCTCCCCTCTACCAGTATTACATCCCAATCCTGTTTCACCAACCGTACATGAACGTGCTATATTCTCACATGCCTCTTTTCCCGCTGCTGCTTCTGTTGCTGCTGTGGACAGTAGGCTCTCAGGTGCTCCAGCTGTCCACATTACCAACACACTGGCCGTATAGGTGGGGAGCGGCGAAACTCTGTAGCACAGAACCTGGTAGCGATGTCACTCACAGCCATCTGCAACTCCTTCAGTGTCTTCTTCATGTTGTCATCGCTGTCTCTATTCAGCATCACTACTCGATCCTGACGTCGAGGTGCTGCTCCCTGTCTTGATGACTCCAACTCCAGTGCTCGGGCCAGGACGTCCTGCATGTTGTGGGGTGCAACCAGATGTACCGCTTGCCGTACCTATGTGTCAGCGATGGCAGCGATGATGTCACGTGCCTCCCTGGGGCACAATTCTAGAGATAGGTGGGAGAGCTGCACAATGTCTTGCCATAGTTCCTGCGGTGGCTCCCCTGGTTGCTGGGTGCAGCTTAGCAGTTGGGCATGGTGAGCATTTTGCAGGTACCGGCCGCTGAAAAGTAGCTCCAAGGCCGATACCGGTGTAGTGTCGGCCCAAAGCAATAAGAAATTGGCCGATAACAACTGAAAAAACTAAACTGTAGAGTTTTCTGGGATTTTGAGCCTATTACCATCAATTTGTACCTGGGATCGCCACAAACGCCAAGCCGCTATATGAACTGACTGAGGCAAAAAGAGTCTCAAATTACTCCAAACACATCCAAACTAGAACAGCGAATCCCTTTGTGTTAGTCATAAAAACAGACAGTGAGCAGATTAACAGAGTATGTAAACAAATATTACATGTAGTTGGCTGCTCGCGACACCACACAAACTATGTATGTTACATTACATGCTCTGCTCGCCTAGTGTGTAGGCACCCTTATTCAAACTGTCACATTGAGCACAGTATGGTAAGCAAATTTGTGGCCCAGTTTTTATGTTAATTTATACAGTAATATGTGTCCATATCTGCAGTTTTGAGGTTCTCCTGTATTGTAAATATTGACTTACACCTCCTCTATCAGTTGCCGGAAAATAATAAAACTTCCTTCCCTGTCTTGTTGTATCGTGCAAATTTTTAAGCTTACAATTTTTTTTATCTATGACGGATGTTAGCAGCACCTATTTAGCTATATGTTAGCAGCACCTTTTTAGCTATACAAGCTTATGAATATTGGTTTCCTAGTATTGAATTGTCAGAAAAAAGGTTTAAAAACAAATTAGTGTACAAAGTTTTATTTGTAATACTGCACAATTTTCGCCTCGCCAGTTGTTCTAATAACTTTCACATATNGCCTCGCCAGTTGTTCTAATAACTTTCACATATGAACAAAAATCAGAGTTGTACAGCAGTAGCAAAAATAATCGCAATGGTTAGAAACTAAAAATAAATGCAACAAACTCAGCTTTCAACTGATTTCCACAAAAGTTTTCAATTTTTTTTTCCAAATTTTTTATTGTTCCCAAAAAAGGACCTATACTTCAAGTAAGTTTTTGATTCCAAGGTCATTTTGTTGAGAGATGACTGCATATCACGTTTTATACTGTCCCTGAAAAAAACAAGATCAATAACTCAATCTGTCATATTGTCCCTGGAAAAAAAAACAGGATCATCAATACCTTATCTTTCCCATTGTCCCTGAAACTAGAATTAATGTCTATTTGCTGCACCTTGTTCACTTTATTCAAGAATGTACCAAATCCCATCACCACACAGCTTGTCAGGCACTGCAAAAGATATCCTCTAAAATATGGTGCAAAGCTGAAAACAGTACTACAAGTAATTTTATCCTCCTGCATCATTTTCCAGCAATCTGTTGGGTGGCTCTTAACATTGAGGTCTTTGAGAGCCAATGAGGATAAAGCGAGGTGAGTATAAAGTAGCACTGGAATACGGGCGGGGGAAACTGGAGATCCCCGAGAAAACATGCTGACCAGCGGCATCGCCCGGCATAATTCCCACATGTGAACATCCAGTAGCGACAAAGCCGAGAATCAAACCTGGTTCGCATAGATAAGAGGCGAGTAGTCTGACCACTACACCACCGTGGAATCCGAAACATTTCAAGGAGGTTTGACTATTACTTCAAGACAATGTTGTGGTTTACATTCAACACTTATTTGAGGTCAAGCAGAAGGTGCTGAACTGAACTGGGGGTAGAAAGCTGAGTCATAGATACTTCACTGGTAGAAACCTCTACTGCATGATAATACACTGGTAAACTTTTAAATGGGAAACAAAAAAAATTTTCCTATGTTTAAAGAACTTTGACTACTCTTACACCAATTAATTATTTGCTCCTTAGCAATGGCTTCTAATAGCAGTCCTTCCCATGGATAACAGTGAAAATCCTTTAAAACAAAGAGAACAATATAATGAATATTTCTAACCCAGAACCAGATGCAGCTAGTTTAGTTTGGCAAATTTTAACTGCAGTAAAGTTAGAACAAGAACCACCAACACTAGAAAAAATGTTTAATGAAACTTGCAAAAAACTAGTAGAATCTGAAATCCAAAAACATTTAGTTGGTAACTATTATTATAAACATTAAAAACAAATATGATGATTAGCAAATATTGATCACTTCACATAATTTAAAAAAACAGTAGAGTACTAAACCAAAACTTACAATGCAATAGTGAAGTGTTGCCAACAGCAGGAAATGTACACCTTTTACTAGATACTAACATTTGGCACTCTTAAAATTTCACTTTAACACATTAAACAGTTTTGTTAAATNTGTACACCTTTTACTAGATACTAACATTTGGCACTCTTAAAATTTCACTTTAACACATTAAACAGTTTTGTTAAATTATCAACATGACAACTTCTTGTCTTTTTAAGTAGTACTTTTAAAGCTGTTAACAAAGCCTAGGAAAATTTTTTCATACGTTCCTGACAAATAGTAACCGTGAAAATTATTAACCAAATTATACCTACTATTGGCAGATTTGTACAAANAACATGACAACTTCTTGTCTTTTTAAGTAGTACTTTTAAAGCTGTTAACAAAGCCTAGGAAAATTGTTTCATACGTTCCTGACAAATAGTAACCGTGAAAATTATTAACCAAATTATACCTACTATTGGCAGATTTGTACAAATATCAACAGAACAAACAAGTAACAGTTTAAGATTTCAGTAACCCATCACTAAGTAACAACTGTCTCATTATTGAATATGTCTTACATTCAATATAAATTTGTATAAGGATATGAAGCTGAATTCTCTGAATGAAAGTATGTAGCAGTGGCAATGAGATAAAAACATGTTTTAGAGAAATTTTTTGGCAATACTAGTAACAATTACTGCTGCAAGGACCACCAAAATTATATCTTTTCAATATTATTTCAAGTCAGTAGTATGACAATAAGAATACATACTGTTTTGAATCAGCAAACAAAGTGAGTATAAATAACCAATTATGAGTTCAGGGTTTACAACCATATCAATTCAGCTCTAATCTCAGTAGTAAAATGAATTCTAATTCACTGTAACAAAGATTGCCCTATTCCAAAACACTAATCTATTGTAAAAACCACAAAATAGCTTTCTAGTGAAATATACGCCAACCTACTACACACATGCATACACGTGCGTGAGCGCACATGCACACAAATATGTACACAAACACACACACATTCACACACAATGTGCATACACGCACACACAATNCACACGTGAGCGCACATGCACACAAATATGTACACAAACACACACACATTCACACACAATGTGCATACACGCACACACAATATTTTAAATGTTACTTATTTTATGTACACATTGAGCTCTTAAAAAAATTATTTTCCACATTATTTAAATTATAATAATTTTCTGAATCCATTTTAGCTCCATTATGAATACACAAAGTTTTTACTGTATGTTTATACTAAAGCTTTAAATGAAAGCAATTTTAAATACTAAAATTTTAAGACATTTGAAAAACATGAAGACTCCATAGTTTAACTAAAAGAATTTTCTCATGTTTCTTTCATTCCTATGAAAGAGCACATTTTAAGCTTGTGTACAAAAACTCCTAATGAAAAAAAGATTTGATCAAAAACTTACTTGTATAGCTATTCATATCAATGATGTCCAAAGCGCTCCCCTTCTCCTTTTCACTTCTAGGTCCTTTCTTAGCAGCACCTATATCCACCATAACTTGTGATGCAAGTGATGGATCACTTAGCTTGATATCATCCACCCGACTGACAGAGGTTGGACACTCCTTCATTCCCATTTTGTTTGGACTTTGTCTCCCACCTCGGGAAAGAGAACGACCATTGGGAGGGCCTCCACCCAATGGGGGACCATTTCTGTTATACATACTGGAGCGCTTCTCTGCACCTGGAGCTCTAGAAGATCCGACACATTGACCAGAACTACCATTATTACCCCGGCCTGAAGAACGAGGTGAGACTGCAAACCCTGAACGACGTCCACTACCCTGCCCATCTCGTCTTGGGAAGCCCTTTCTGCCATTATGAACATCTGCCTTTCCATCATGATCATCTACCTCACTGTTCTCGGAAGTAGTCTCCCAGCACTCCTCTCCTACATCAGACGAATTCTGCTTTGCAGGGTATTCTCGATCTCTACCCCGGCCACGCGAGTTTTTGCTTCGGCTACTGTCCCTACGCTCACTCTCAGACTTTCGCTGCATGCGTGGTGGAACCTGCACACCTGAAATTTTTGAATGTCTTGCACCACCAATAATACCAGCTGCCAACTGCTGCTGCTTAAGCTTCATCCTGTCATCACTGCTCAAAAATCCCGTATTCATATCATCCTGAATCGAAATATCACGTAATGAGTCTGTATTCTGATTATCTTTTGTCTCCTTTTCACTTAACCCCAACACTTTAGTATCATCAGAAGGCTGTCCAAAAGGACTCTTTGAGGATGGTGGCCCATAGCCATCCATCCTCCTGCCAACACTGCCCCTAGGTTTAAACCCTCCCCTGCCTCTGCGAGATGGTTCACCACGTGGAGCAAAACCCTCTCTTCCACCCCTACTACTTTCATATCCACCACCTCGCTTTTCAAAACGCCTCGAGTCGGGACTAGGGAAAGGTTTCTCATTCTCGGAATGGCGCACTTCTCTGCTACGGTCTTCTTTATCGCCTCTTCTGTTTCCTTGTTTGGGTGACCTGGAACATTATATTTCACAATTACAAGAATATCCCTCCACATGTAATTCTGAAGCTGTAAAACATACACTGTTCAATGCACACACACCTTTGAGGGCGTCTTTCATTTCTCCTTGATAAAGAGCGACCAGTATCCTCCTTGCCAGATTCGGTGGATGCAGATACTTCATCTCCAGAGAGCTCAGAGTCACTACCATGACCCCAGTCACGAGACTGGCTACTTGATGGTGGTCTACCACCTCGTGAAGCCCTGTGACCACCACGACGCCCACGGCTCTCCCTCTGAGGACCATATCCACCACGATACACAGCGTAACTGCTCCAGTTCTGTCTGTTGCCACGTACAGAATCCAGCCTGTTGCTGCCGCGACGAACACTTTTCTCAACCTTGTTATTTTCCGTTGTGTCCTTATCACTAATTTTCTTTTCTTCTGTTCTAGCAGTGTCCAATACCACATCATTTGATTCTGCTTTGGTTGCATCAACACACACTGTTTTATCTTCTGTAACAGCATCTAACAATAAAAGCAAAATTTGTTTATTCATGGTATCTGTGCACTTGTTTAAAAAAAAATTGAAATGTCACTAGAACTGCTTGTTTATATTTATAAATCATATAATCACAAACCTTTCATACTGTCATTAACACTTAAAAGCTTTGTTTATTTTGGTTACTGAAAGTTAAAATTATTTTAGTCTATATATAATATTTTGTGGTCAAAATAAATACAAAGTAATGGTAAATGTATTGACAATTGCTACTAGGAAATAGTTACCAAGTAAAATAATATCAAAGTGAATTTTGGTACACTGCAGCCAACCATTTTGCAACCCCACATTTTGTAAAAGTACTAGTAATTTTATGACAACATTCTTACGAACCATCAAAAAATTACAAAAACAAAGTTGGCAAAATTCATATAAAATTATGTTTGTTAGCACACAGCAATAAAATATAGGGGTTGTATTGCTACAATTAATTGGTAGGTTTCAATCTGTAAAACAAAAAAATGTTAGGCAAAACTCCGTCCAACATAGGCCCAGGGTGTACTTGCCGGACAGTAAGTGGTTTGAGTGAGCATAAGTAGTAGTTTAGTTGCTCCCTCCTTTTCCTTTCTGTCCCCAACTGACTGATCAGAGGCAATCTGATACTGAACTCTAAGGCCATGTCTCAATTGACACACAGAGCACTCTCTTATGTTCTCGCAACATCATAATGACATAGCAACACACTCTGGTTGTCTCAATTCGTCAGAGAGTATGAAAGAGCAAGAGCACAGAGAGAGCTCAAAGTTGTGCTCTTGCTGGCATGCTCTTGCACTCTGACCATGCTCTGTATTTGTTTACTGTGCATCAGCATTTAAATGAGATTATAGAAACTTTCCAGGGCAAAACTATCATATTTTACTTGTAAGTGAATAACTGTAACTGTTTTGATCAACAAAATAAGTTGCATAGCATGTATTTAAAAAATGTATAGATAAAGATTACTGACAAAGTGTGTCAGTTTTACCATGCTATGTATTTGTCACTTTTGTAGTGTGCACAGTTACAATTGCAATAACAAAACACAAATATATAACACAAAATTAATATTATTTTATGGCCTAAAAGTTATCCTAATAGTGCTACAATTATTTGTGAACCTTTTTGATTATATATACCGCTTCCAAAAGCTATGGCCGTGACCATGGTTTTGAGCCTTGTGGCATCAGCTGTATGTGTGATGTCGGAGAGAGTGGTTGTCTCAACTTTACAGAGCGATAGCACATAGCATTTCTGTCGCTAGGTTGGGCGAGAATGCTCTCTGCAGAGAGCGCTCTTTAAATTGAAAGATTACCCAAGCATTGCATGCAGCACTAGAGGTCTCAGTGCACTTGTATTGCATATTTTATTCAGGTGTGCATGTCCAAGCATTGCTCTTCGTCATGTTATTGCAATATTTCATTCCTATCAAGAGTGAAAAATCATAGCTCTATTGCTATGGAAGAACAAGGCTCTTATTTCACCACCATCCCTGGGAATCTTCCTATCTGGTGATACCTGTACGACACGTACTCTAAACCCGCAGCTTCCAACCAATTTTAGCTCTTTTTTTTTGTCAGGTTTCTTGGAACCGCAGTTTTATAGCTACTCATCAAGGGCAATGACATTACAACATCTACAATTTATTGTCACTTAACATATTTCAAAATATATTTTCCTAACTACTTGCATTTTTACCAATAAATTCCTTTTTTTTTTCCCTTCTAATTTTTGAATTAGACTACCTCAAAAACATTACCATAAATTCTGTACTCATCACATCAGGGGTGGCTAACACTGTTGCTAAAGAGAAGAGTGCTAGAGACAAACCTTTCCTTTACATCAATCAGGAGCAGCCCGATCAAAGGTTTTGTCGGATTATCATGAAATATATTTTCACAGACTACGGACCCACCAATCGCCGGCAGCAACCACACCCATTTACTACTGTATACCAAACACTTTTTTACAAGTAATTTGGATTTAGATTTCTTGCATCGCCCTCGCTGCAATTTTTTTTCTTTAATTTTTGCTATTTTTTACACTTTCCAAAAATGAATGTTCTAAATTGATACTGCCACAAAATCCAGGGTTGTAAAATCAGTATTTACTTACAGTATCTCTTCACAACTCTACCCATTATCCCCCTCACCACAACTCTACCACCCTTCTCTTTACCTTTTCAACTCTACCCCGCTTCTCACCTTCTACAACACCTGTTAGCAATTGAAAAAATCCTTTTACAATGCATAAAACTGCCATAACAAGCACAGAAAATCTTAAAGACATTTAAACACTACAAGCATACGCCTACTACTAAAAAAAAAAACAGTACGTGTAAAATAATAGTTGCAAAAACCACTTTATCTTCCTATAAATCTGTTTCTTTCAGATCTTCACTAAAGGCATAAGAACTGTTTTAGTTAATCATTTTCTGACTCTGCCTTATTGTCATGTCCCTCACTTCCGCTATAGCTGGAACTGTTTTATTGTACCAGTTCATCTTTTGAAATGTTAGTCATGGAAATTAACATTACCATAAAACATATGATTATATTTTCTGTAGAAATATTGCATACTGTCAGAACCTACTTCAAAGTAGGAAGAAATAACTACTTATTTGAGCCTTCCAGTTGTGCTCGCCTCAATTACCTGCCATATGATGTGAAGTTGGTCTTTGAACGAACAGTTGATAACAATATCTACAGGCTAGAGGATCTCTGTTAAATGTCCTTATGTAACTACCACATGGAATTCATCTTTTCAGGAAAAAGATTTCATTTAACGTGTCAGGTGTTCCCAGAAGCTCTCTGGCACCAGAAATTATTATTAATTCAGATTTCCCCTCAAATCATCTGCTCCACACAATGGAAAGCCAATCCATTGATTCATGTCACCCACCCATTCGCGTGAAAGTGCACAAAATATTTTATGTTTGTTAGTCGAGTTAAGATATTTGGGTGACTTAAACAGAAGGTCTTGAAAGCCGATGAGGTGAAATGAGGTGAGAATGGAGCAGTTTTGGAATGCAACAGCGAGGGAAATGGGCGATCCCCGAGAAAACCTGCTGGCCAGCAGCATCATCCGGCACGATTCCCACTTGCGAAAATACAGGAAAGGCCCGGCCGGGGATTGAACCCGGTTCGCCTTGGTGGGAGGCGAGCAGGCTAACCACTCAGCCACTGCAGTCCTTTTATGTTCGTTAGATTTTTCCTTTTAAATAGAAGAAATTACCACAACTTACAACCACTACAGTAGCAATAAGCAATTATGCTCCCAAGTTATGAATGGTGACACTTCACTCAATAACGAGACTGACCGTTATGTTTTCTGGCATGTCAAACATCACAGGAAGTTTGTCAGCATTCTGTATATGTGACAAAAGTTATTTTTCTGTTTTCAAATTAATGACATGTTTCTTAAACCATGGTATTTTATTCAGCAGTTTCTGAAACAATGTAGTATGCTTATGCAATGGCAAATCCTTTTGCACCATAAAACAGTGAATAAAACAGTGAACCCAGCCATACCTGCCTTTAAACTGATACTATTTCCATTTATTTGCAATCTTGAATGCTTCCATTTAGATTATTTCTGCTGGAAGCAGGTCACCTCCCTTATCTCAGTTCACACAGTATGTTACAAAAACTGTCACTGTAAGCTATCTCCTCCACATTTTCTGACTACTATTAAATAATACATGCTAAAACCTGCATTGGTCATCAATAACCTTTTACAACGTAAAAAAAAAAAAAAAAAAAAAAAAGGTCCAAGAAAACAAAGAATTGCAACTAGTCAACAAACAGTAATTAAAACTAAGAGTGTGAAGCAGTCCTCATCCCTGCCTTCCTTTGTTTTGTTAATATGCCTACAGACTGATCTATAATTATATTTCAATAATGCAAAGTGCTGGATAGACTAGAATGCCCAGATCTTTTCAGCTGAACACACCAAAACTGTACAGTAAAATTTTATCGAGATTCCTGTGTTTGAAATTGAGTAGATTTTAGAATGCTTCAAATAGTGCATAATCAGACCGCTTCATTTTATAAATATTTTTCATGTTCATCACACTGTCATTTGTATTGTTTTAAATACTCAATTATAAAGAGACATTTTTCTAAATCAACACTAAAATTATTATTTCTGGATACAACAGTACATACTTCTGAACTTCATGAATCAATTGAGAACAGAATAATATTAACATGTAACATCACATACCAAGTTAATTTTTGAAGCAAAAATTCAACTACGTACTTACAAAATATTCCAAACACTTATTTTTGAAGTTATGGGGATGTTAATGTCTGCACATTAAGGTACAATATCAATCATATGAACACCAAATTTCTGGTAAGCACTCAAAAAATTTTCAAAGAGAAATATTTTCACACAATGCACACATTTACACTTAAAACCATGAAATACTCTTTCTGGCCCTGTCAGTACTTTGAAGTTGATTTCATAGCTCTTTTTCAAAAATCTGCATCAAAACATATTATGACAAACACGTGCAGAACTGCTCTGCACAAATGAGATGATGTGCACTGTTTTAATGCTCACCGATAATCAAAAATCTCTTTTACTCCAAAACACTAAAACATATTATTTTATACATTGCATTGCTGTGTAGCACCAAGAGAATTGTTATTATTACTTTTGAACTTCTGTCTTACATTAAGGTTTTATCAGCACTTCAAGTTTCCAATACAGTACATGCCCAAGCAGCATCAATTATTTCCTGCTTAGAAATAACTACCGACGACTCTTTCAATTACAAAGCTGCAAACTGTTTTTCCAGTTCATCTACAGCTTCATCTTTTGATTCACTGCTACGAGCACTACGTAAAATGCTAGGAACAGCTCAACAAGGTACTTTACAATTGGCAAATGGGCACTTTTAATGTTTTCTATTTGAGCAAGCTGTGCTGTACAAGAAGGTCACTTCCCAATGTAAAGTTGTAAACAATGTAATAACAAGAAAACAAAGTTTCTGAGAACTGGAGGAAAACATTATTTCTTCTTATTCTTCAGGTGCATTAACAATTCTTCCTGTTGCACATCCTAGTATAAGATAATAATCAGAATTCCAGTTCACCCTTGTTATAATTGACAACCTGCAAATTAGTATTCTTAACAGCACCCTGATTTTACAAATCTTTCAGAAAATCATGCAACATATTCTGCAAGATATGAATTTGAAGACTTGCAATCTGCATAGTCAAACTGAGCTTGTCAAACACAGAAATTGAATTTAGAGCAAACACGCAGAAAGCTTAATTCACCAAGGATAAAAGAAACCCAAAAATCTTTGCTTCTCAGCAAAGAATGTGTTGTTTTTTTTTTTTTTAACAAAGTGTGTGGGTTATGTCCTTAAGTTGCTGGTTTCTTTCTACTAGTACCAGCAACACTCTCTGCTTTCCTCCTGCCCACATTCTCACTGTACCTATCCGTTTTAGTGTCATCACATGTGTCTTTCGTTTTTGAAAATCTGTAAGATGTTGGTGAATTCTGAGATTTCGGAAGAGTAACTTCTTCCTCGAAAAAACTCTGAAGTGGTTCTCACTGCTCAATAACTCTCGTTATGCTTGCACCCAAGGACAACCATCTTGTCAACACATGGATTTTGTATTTATTCTACTACCTTTTTTGCAACTTATCCTTTCTTTTGACACTTATACAATAAAAAATTACTTAATAATATGGATATTACAGAAATATCTTTACTACATAACGTTTTCTGTCAATAATTACAACTTAACGTGAAAGACTAAACCTCAAAAAATATACAAAAAGAAGATTACAAAACAGATGCCACAAGAAACTTAAAACTGATTATAAACACTACTATTCCAGACACTAAAACTTTCACTGTCTAATCACAAAGCAGTTACACACTTTTTTAAACACAAAATTGTTCCGACGGTGGCAGAGATTCTCAACATAGGCCTCAAAATAACCAATCCAGACAAATATCAAAGTTATTATTTTCATTCTTTAATGTACAGTACAGCCATTGCTTACTGGAATAATTTGGAGGGGAGGTCTGGTCTGGTAAACCAGATAGTCAGGTAAATGGCAAAGTACCAAAAAAAAATCTACAGTTGTAAGTAAATATTTTAGTGGCTCACTTTAACATTAATGTTTCCAATAGGGCAAAGATGAATATACAGGCAGGAGAAACAATCAGCTGCCAGTATTTCTGGTAATTTGCAACCGAACATTAGCTGTCCAAGGAAAAGGAAGGAACAGAGTTAGCTTGTGTAGTCAACGTATTTTCTGGGTCTCTGCTGAGTGGCATTTGCAGTGAGCAAGTTAACTTGCACCATGACATTATTTATTGTATTTAGCATCCCCCTGGCTTGTCAACATTTCCACTACTGTGCCTTACTGTTCTATTTTTTATAACTTTCAAGTTTAGATGATAATCTAGAAATGGAAACAGGTATTCCCTACCTCTGCTGTGAATGTGTGTAACAGTTAAAGTCCATATTTACCCATGTATCTCTTGGACGTTTTTGTCAGAAATTACAAAAGTACAGGTCCTGGTCAACCTTTAGGAACAAGAACATGATAATAGACATACACGTACATGAAACGAATAGCAATACAGTCAGCTGTGTATCGGGCCACACCAAACTATGCCATGCTCGCTAAGCTCAGACTATGTGCTAACCTTGACGTTTCCTGTTGTGTTATTGATCGCCCAACTGTTACAGTACATCATGCCTCACCCAGCTACCAGGCGGCTAAAAATGACACATCACAACAGGCAGACATTCAGTCTGTATCATCGCTCTCTTTAAAATTCATTTTAAGCACTTTTGCACTTTAAACACAGTTCAATAACTTGTGGCATTTGAAATGCTGTGATATGACATAACCTTTGCTACTGAAACACCTGCTCCCAGTTTTTCTCCTGAGGGAGAAGCCATTTCACACAACATGCACAGTCAACTTAAATGCAGGATTAATTATAGTAAGTCGTAAGCTATATTTCCCTGAATACATACCCTACGTTACATGTGAGCAGCACCATGCTCAATAACTATGTAAACTTGCCGTTGCACAATTCTTAAAATAACTTAATTCTCTCTGCCTTTCAAGTGTGCAAGATTATCTTACCGGTGTACAATGACAATGCACTTCATGTCCTGCAAACAGCAAGTAGACACTTTGATAAAAACCATTTATATTTTAGAATAAAATCCAGTACGTGCTTTTCGAGATTTTAAAGAATAATGCAAGAATACAGTCTAAAAGTAAATTCACATTCAAAAAATGTTACGACTTCAGGGTGTCCAGCAAATCTGACATTTTGATTTCCAGTACATTTCCTGTATAGTTATCACGTGACAAATTCTAGTACAGTGTTTTACAAATTAACATGTGATCAGATGAAATATACAACCAAAATTACAATAATGCCATAAAAAGTATAATGTTTACCTAATGTGTATAAATTAATGATAGACTCATACCCAGAAAAAGGCTGTCAGAAATTTTATTTTTCAATCAATTCTAAATTTACAATGCAAAATTGATTCCACTGTGAACATTCATAATGTATACAACAATGAACAAAAAAGGAAACAACTTAATAATAAAATTAATTGAATTATGACTTAGAAACACACACAAGTTGTAGCAAAGAAGATAATTTAATGTATAGCACTTGAAAAAAATATGTCATATTTTCTTTATAAAATGTAGCTTGGCATGATTTTATTAATTTTTAGAAATTAATTTTGCTTTTATTTCTCTTTACAATGTTAAATACTTTTTCATTTTTAGTAATTGAACATTGTCTGTGATCCGACTAGCGGGAAGTTCAGTTGAGTGGATGTAGTTTTTTTTTCTTTCCCACGAGCACGGTGCATGTTTGACAAGCATGGCAGTTGTCTGGAATGTGTTTCACGAAGTGGGAAGGTTAGTTTGCCAGAAACTGGATCCGAACTGGCTGTTCGCTCTACACCCCCACCCCCTTTCCATAACACTTTGTTGCTTGCTGTCACGTCGTATGTGCAGGCGAGACAGTGGTTGACTTTGAGAGGATAGTGGCGCAGGGAGAGGGAACCGTCTGCTGGTTTGAGGTGTGCGAGGTGCGGACGGACGTAGTGATCTCTGGACATCTGGGAGTAACAGGGCGTGAGAGTGAGACAGAGTGAGTAATCGTGTCATTGGCCGGGTAACAAGAGTCAACGTGTTTTGGAGTGTGGAAAAGCATGGGTTGGCGACAGTGGAGCAGGGAGTTGGACGATGGCGGCGATGAGCGGTGGACGTGCGTAAGCGGCTGGGAAAGAGTTTTTGGGTTTCGGCCAGGAGGAGGGCGGAAATCATTCTGCAAGATGTGACCAGATAAGTGGTTTTATTATTTTTTTTGTTATTTAGGTTTTAGTGTGTAGAGAAGTTAAGAGTTTTTGAATGGGAGGGTAGGAGTGTAGACGGAGAGTCGTGCGGGTCGGCAGCCTGCTCGTAATGTAGGTATCCTATGTAGGGAGATATATATTTTTTTGTTTAAATGTAGTCTCATTAAGTTTCGACGTTGAAGGAACCTCTGTTTTAAGTAATTGTTTAGAAAAGTCAAAAACGGGAAAGTGCATGCTGAAGTAAAGTAAATGTTTTCGTAACTCTGATTAACTTTCTCCTGTTACCGTTAGTTTCTCACACTCCAAAACTTTAAACAGGAGGTCTTTCAGTTTTGGTCTTCTTGTGACTGAACTAAATAAGTTTTGTTTTTTTCCTTGGAACTCTTGTTGTGAGTTTGTTTACTTGTATTTGGGCGTTGATGAATATGCAGAGAAATATTAATAATCTCATTGCTTTCTGAAAATTTAAAAAATTGTAAAGACGCAGTGTTCTTAATTTTTGGGACCGGGACACGTGTTTCATTTTTCTTTAGCTTTGGTAAGCTTCGTAATATATTTATCGGGATTTGAAATTAAAGCCGTGGTGGTTCATTTTTCTGTGATAGCATGTTTATCGGGCATACGTTTGCTGTTTTACGTTTATCAGGAGTACGGTTGTCGTTTTGTTTCGAACGTCGTAGTTTTCAGTTTTTGTTAAGCGCCAGCATTATTTAGAAACTTTCAGACTGCGTCAACAAGTTTTATACAACGTAGTTTCGATAACGTGCGGAGAGCGTGCGTGGCAGCCCACGCCAGGCCCTTATATGGGGAGGAGGGGGTGATAGGCAGCACAAGCACACGTGTGCCTGTCGCCCTTCAAGCAGTAGATATCGTCAGTTGGAAGTCGGTCGCCACTCAGTTCAGTTGATACCGAGCAGTTGTCTGCTCGCCTAAGCCGCGTCGGGTGTGACGCTAACCCCCACATCGGCAAACTTGAACTTACGAGATTATTTCACCGCCGGTGTGGGAGGTCGCTGCATTTGTTATTTCATCAGGCAAGTTTTATAACATGAATAAGTCGTAAACGACTGTGGCTCTGTTCTGCAATAGTCTATTTACCTGTGAATGGTCCGTACTCTGCATATATGAACTTTGTATGTGAACTGCGTCACATAAATAGTAAATAAAAGTATGCAACAAAATACACCAGAACTTTACTTTATTTCATAATTAATTGGCGTCCATTGAACAGAGTCTCGTGTTACTCCGACTTGAGTTAGTCGAGTGATAAGTTATAACCGAGTGTTAACGTAAAACCGGCTGTAACTGTAGCGGCCAACGTTACAAAATTTAAAAAAAAAAACCTCAGTTTTATAATTTATTTGTTGGTATTATAAGATACAATTAATTCATCTGGTTCCTGCTTCCCCTTGTTTACTGTAATTGTACACCTACACATAGAGGTACTCCACACCCTCTCACCTTATCTTCAGATCCAAGGTACCTGTCCACAGAATTTGTAGTTTATTTATGTAGACCTTACTCAGTGGCAATGTCAGTGTTTTAGGTTAAGGTTTGTCGGCCCAAATTGATGATATTTGGATGTTTTAATTTACCCCACCCCTTAAACCAATTCATTGCGGGGTTTAAGTCCCCTAGCTTACAGTGGAGGCATGTAAGGACAATAGGTCGGGTCGAGAGGTGTGCGGCCCGAGCTTGCTGATGAAAGTTGGTGGTTGGCGCAGAGTATTGGTTTTTGTTTCAAGGAGAGCAGTAGCTGGCAAAATTAATAAAAAAATTTTTTTTATTGTTTAAGCAGTTACGCTTTTTCATGGCAACAATTAATGCTAGGTGTGCAAGTCTGGAGGACCTGTTGTGTGTTGTGTAGATAAGAGTTTATTAATTTATTTTAAAAAATAACATAGGTTAAAGTACAATTTAATGTAATAAGTGTTTAAGAAGTAATGGTATTAAAAGGGTATTTTTAGAGGTTAGGTTGCCTAGTTTTTTTTAATGAAATCTCACGATAGTGTGTGCTACAACTATAGTTGTTTACACATGTTAGGTAGCGTGGGGTATGTTCAGTGAAAGGAGGAAAGTTACTGATGTTGAGACTTTAGATACTAGAGTAGAATCTTATGAAACTATGGGTAGTGATTCTGACAATAATGCAACATCTGCAGTAGCAGGAGTTCCATCAGAAAAATTAGCTGACATTCAGATTGAGTAGTAAAGTAAGGTAGGTGAAGAAAGTCTAGTTGTTCAGGAAAGCGAGGTTAGTGGAATAGATTTACAACATGCATTTGATCCAGAAGGCAACGACACAGACAGTATGGAACAAGTAAATTTTACATTGATCCTGGCTTTTTCTATGGAAAGAGCACCAAGGATGCGGCAGAATACATCAAAAACTTTACTTTAAATGTGCAGCACTGGTGAATCAGTGGGACGATACAAAATGTATGACTTTCCTACCAACTTTCCTACCACTTTTGATGCTCTAGCAGCAGCAGTGAATGCAGCTTTCGCTAAAGTGGGAGAAGCCAAGAATTTGGAAATGAGATNAACACAGACAGTATGGAACAAGTAAATTTTACATTGATCCTGGCTTTTTCTATGGAAAGAGCACCAAGGATGCGGCAGAATACATCAAAAACTTTACTTTAAATGTGCAGCACTGGTGAATCAGTGGGACGATACAAAATGTATGACTTTCCTACCAACTTTTCTGAGGGAATAAACACTTTTGATGCTCTAGCAGCAGCAGTGAATGCAGCTTTCGCTAAAGTGGGAGAAGCCAAGAATTTGGAAATGAGATTGCGCCTTAGGGTGCAGGGAGAAAGTGAGAGCATCAAGGAGTTTTCCTACGATGTGCTCAGCATGCAGCAAGCTGGATGCTGCAATGTCTGAGGAAAATAAAATCAGGTACATTCTAAGGTCTGATCAAACCAACCATTGTAGAAAAATTAATGTTGTTAGAAAATAACACAGTAAAACAGCTGTTTCAAAATTTGAGGAACATTGAGACTGGATTATATTATGCTAGGAATAGGCATTTAATGAAGGTTTGTTCCGAAGAAGTGGAGAAAGACAGTGCTAGAGTGGCACAAGTAACAAAGGTACAAGGAGCTGCAGGCTCCAGTGAAATACAGTAATTACAGAAAACAATAGTGTGTCTGGGTCAACAAATGCAAGAGATGATGGGTCAAATTAAGTCATTAAAATATCAGGTTAGTAATGTAAAAAGGCATCCTAGATATTTTGGTCCTAAAGGCTCTAAACTACAAGATCAGGCATAGGGTGAGTAATCCAATGCAAGGGGTGGTACCACAATCAGGCCACAGAGGACTGCTGATGGCAGATATATTTGTTTTGGTTGTGGCAAGGCAGGCCATATAAGAAACCAGCTCCAGTCAACTCCAGCTACATCAGCAGCCACTCCAGGCCACCTTCAGCAAAGGTAAACCATGGCTGTGTGCCACCCAGTTCGCAAAACCGTTAAGCCTGTATTTGACTTTGTGCCGAGTCGCCAGGCCACGCGCCCTTTACTGTATACCGGCCGGAGCCCATTCAGCCAGTAGTATAGTCAGCTAGCGAGATCACCCCATGTGTCTGACTGACACGTCAAAACCTTCCCAACCGTGATGTCGCCGTCAACCAACCGACGTCACGCGTCAAGGTCAACACTTCTTGGTTCTCTTGAGAACTTTATAACAAAGTTATATTGTATTATGAATGTTTCTTTAATATCCACATTTGGATTGTTTTCTTTTAGTTAAACTTGACAAATACCTAACATAGGCCTATCAATGTGTTCAACAAAGTTTAAAGAGGTTGCGTTTTTCTTCGTTAACTAATATGTCTAGTCCACATCCACAGAATGCCCGAATCTATAGAATTTATGTCAGTCCTCAAATTCTATGGATAGAGGTTCCACTGTATTGCCTGTCCCAATTCCAAGCCGGGGCATTATTTTGGAAGAATCAAATTGATATAAAAAGGTAGGCTTACAATGCGGTAAATACTGTTGTCTCCATAGACAGTCATTAATAGCAACTGACAAAATTCATAACATCAACAGAAAAAATCATTATAAATTGTGTACATTCATGTGTCATGCCTTTTTTAATATATCTGCATTGTTTGGGGAGCTTAGGAATATTTTTGCTTGTATATTGGCTCTTCTTCAAATAAAGAAAGAGGATACAAATGGATATTCATTAAAGGACTACATAAATGTGAGTAGATTATGTAATAACATTCATTATAAACAAAAATATTAAAGCCAGAAAAGATGAAAACTAAAGAAATACAAATATTAATTATAAACTCACCACTATTTCTGGCAGAGTTTAATCTGAAACATTATATGTATACGAAAAACAATGGCTCACCTTGCAATTCAGTTCGCTCGTCTTCAGTTTTGATATCACCACTAAGAGACTTGGAGAGACACTCCGAAGATGTAGCATCATCTAACTGTTGAGACTCAATCCAAATTTTTCCAATGTTCTCTGTACTTGTATGACTAATAACCTCATCCACATTATCAGCTACTTTCTGTGGTGTGCTTCTGTTCCAAACATCCTTTGTATCATTTAGTTTGCCCTCCAATTTGTCAACCTGAAATATTAAGAGTGCACTTTAGTAATTATCTCACGAATAAAAAGTTAAGTTGTGAAGGAAAAAACCACATGCAAAATTCTCTGAGCTGTGTCAGATGACATACTTATTAATGTAAAGTTTGTTTTTTTTTTAACTTGTAAATACTTTAAATTTTTATTTTCACACTGCTTTAAGTTATTTACAGACTCCTAAACTTACCATTATTGTTATGCCTTACGAAGACCTTTCATTTTTCAGATTGTAAATTATTATTTTAATTTTAGATCCGAGCTACTACATTTGAAGTCTCAATGAAAATTTTGCCCAATTTGAATGCGACTATACAACTGGTAGGTTACCAAATTATTAATTTTGTTTGTGAAACTTTTGAGCATGTAATAAGAGTATGGTAAAATGTTGTTATAACATACATGAATAAAGGCTCAACTTTTATACTTAGTAATTAAAGTACTTAATACTGAAAGCCTTACATATTTTGAAACCTTTACACCATGGGCTCCATGATATTATTGCACAATTAGTCATACCATTAAATAAAATAATATGTAATAACAAAAAAACATTATTTTTAAAAAGCAAGGATAAAACAGTAATTTCAAAAATATGAAAATGCACAAATTATATCTTGTAAAAATAAAGTAATGAGTGGTTTGCCAATATACACTGCTTACTTATTGGCAAGTGTCCTTTGAAAAAATCATACCACTTACCATTTAACACTTAAGTATATTGATTCAGAAGACCTTAATCTTTTGAATTAAATTAATATTTCACTACCAAATCTAGTCTGTTAATCTTGCAAGGAGCTCTTCAAATTTTTATCACTATACAGAATGATTCACGAGGAGTTACCGCCACTCACAGGGTTTATTCCTTAACATTACTTGGAGCAAAATATGCCATATAAATGTGGGTCCCATTCCCAATATTTACAGAGTAATTCAAAAAAGTAGAAATACCTTACAATGAACAACTCGTGACTTAGGCCACCGTGACATGTTGCTGCCTGTTTAACTATTGCTGTAAACAGCATCTGACCCTGACCATCGTGAAGTGTGACAGTCCAGTGCATGGTTTACTGTGTGAACATGACATGTTCATGCTCTTGTGGTTATAGCCTGTGGTTGTGAGATGGAAATTATGTTACAATGCCACATACATTTTCCACAGAAGAATACAACCATATGTTTGTTTTGGGAGTATCTGCTGAGTATCACATGCAGTACCCCAACCGCAGGATTCCAAATCCTAAAACAATCCACAGGACGTTCAACACATTATGGGAAAGTGGTTTGCTTCCTAGTGTTAAAATCAACAGCGAACGCACGTCTGTACGTACAGTCTGATAATAATTCACTGTTTTTATGTCTGAAAGGGAAATTATCATTATAATAATTTTATTCACATTTTTCAATGTTTCGAATTACTCTGGAAATATTGGGACCGGGACACACATTTATGACACACTTTGCTGCAAATTACGTAAGGAATAAGCCCCGTAAGTGGTGGTAACTCTTCGTGAATCATCCTGAATAAAACACACAGCTCGTTATTAATAAAAAAAATTGGTGACAAGGGGATAAAACACATTGCACGCTATTAATAATATTTTTTGGCGTCAAAGGCAATTAATTTTTTTCATTAGATATTTACCTGCTGATTTAAATGATACTGTAATTTCATATAGGCTAAATATAATTTTGATTTTATGTGAGACATGTTTAAAGTAAACACTGTCTTCACGTGGGAAACAAAGCACTTTGACACCAATTTCAAGATTTTTTAGGGTTTAAAATTTATTAGTTAAAATTTTTACGAGGGTACTCCTAAGGAAGTTTACTGTATGTTATGAGATGCATATACAGCTACCCATTTATACACTCTTGTCCAAAAAATTCAACACTGTTAATTCCAGTGACACAACGGGATCAAAAAAAGTTGTTAGCTGACAACGAGAATCTATTGCTTGAAGCATATACATTTATATACTGAACACGACTCTGCAATCAGCACAATCTTTAATGTGTTGTATCAGTAAACCAAATCAGATTTAGGTTGGAGATGGTTAAATATAGACACCTTTATGTAAAACTGACCTACAGACATTTAGATAATCCCCTTTTGGAAGACATGAGGCAAAATAATCCTCGTTGTACTAAAAGTTAACAAATTCTTATGGTAAAGTGAAATACTTTAACAGTAGAAATACTTTTTGAAATACTTTTACACTATAACGACCCCATTTCATGTGCCTGTCTTTCTTTGATCACTAGTTTCTAGCTATCATAAAAAATACGTAAAAAAGGTGAAAATTTGAACAAATTCAGCCGAAAAATAAATTTGTTGCACTTTCTTGGTAGCTTCCTGTTGAATCTCTCTGGGTGAGTGCTGTACTGGTTGTATTGCTAGAGCATAGACATTTCCGCGAACCAAGAAATAATGCTAAATAATGGAAAATATTGACAAATTATGTTCATTCGTGAAATTCTGTAACCCCATTCGCGAAACATCAACGAAATTACTTGTTTAAGTGTATCTTAAACCACAGTGCAAGCTTCTTTTACCATGTAAACTCTTCCAATGAGATTTACAATTTTTCATTTGTTATACAGCGCTGTCTTTCATTTACTTCACGGACTTGCGGATAACAAAACTATTTGCATGGTGATCACGTTTCCTATTTTAAAAAAAGTAATGAAATTCTACGTTTCAAGAACGATTCTTGAATCAATTAGTAGCAAGGTTGAAAGATTATCGTTGCACGTACAATTCTATATATATTAAGCCGAATCACTACGGCGCTCGATCACGGGCAGTGGCAGAATCACACCTACGTGAATATTAATTTAAACGAATATCTCTAACGAAAAATGTTGGCGATATGACGAAAGTAAATAGTACACATATATAAAATAGATTAATATATATGTTTTTTTAATGTAATAATTGCGCACTAAACATTTGCACTATATTTGTTTTTGTAAACACTGCCGGATTTACTAATCATCTGAGCTATGTGGTTAAGTTCTTGACAACTAGCCAATACAGCATTTGCAACTGTTGAACAAGGGTGATGATCGTAATCTGCTGCTTAAGTCGCAAAGCCGGTTAGTTACTGTTTTAGATTGTGCCCAGAAGTTTGCAAGTGAAGGGTTTTGTTTTTTGTTGTACAAACTGACCAATAGGGATGTGCGAAACTTCGAATTTTCGAAGTCAAATCAAAGATTTTTAAACATTCGACTTTATCTTCAAATTCAAAAAAAACTTAAAACTCAAAAGTCAAAGATTTTCTCAAAATTTTTATTCCACCGAAACTAGTATCAAAATCAGCAGCCAGCATCATTAATCAGGGCACATGATCTTTAGACTCTGTACTATTTTCAGAAATAGAAAATAATAAACATTTTGCACATTAAACTTTGCTAAGCGTTCAAATTTTTAACTTCACGGCACCGTAATTGATTGGTTTATTTTGCATTCCGAAGTGTAATTAAACATTGCTAGGTAAAACAAAATCAAACCTAAAAAAACATATAATTGTAAATTCACAATTAAGAAAAATATAGCTATGACTAGTCATGGTATTTAAGTTTCTTCAAAATTATTATTTCGGGAAGGGTACAATCATGTCTTTGAGCATCGCAATGTTGACACATCGAAGTGGTTAATGTTACATTCAAAGTTGCATTGCGTATACATGTTTAAGTAGATCTTCCACTAAAAAAACTGGATGAAATGATATTGCCACTTATTAATAAATATACTTCCACAGTATTCCACTCTACGATGTAAGTACAGTAATAGTAATAAATAATTGTGAACACAACAGAAAAATGCAGAGGAACCTCGATAGATCGTTCTCGTATCCACGTTTACTTTACCGGTTTTTTAAAAACTTTCTTTCTAAAGAAGTTATAAAAGCCAGCATTAAAGAATTTTTTATATTTTTTTTAGATGACTTTCGTAAATTTTATTTCGGATCGTTGATGAGGGCCATTACCCAGAATTATGTGCGGCGATGTCATAACAGTTAACGTACTTTTCACTGCGGGAGTTCGGCTGACATACCTACCACAGCTGATATGTATTTTTGGAAGAACTGCTCACTTTCCTTTTAAGCAGTGAAAGTTGTACCTCTCTTGCGCTGAGGCCAACACCATGCAGTGAGATTATTATATAGTCTGACATGGACAAGGGTCCCCAAAGGAGGAAAAGGAAGAGGCCATATGTTAATAGTCGCCCATTAAAAGCACAGTGCTGCGGTGGCAGCGCCAAATGGGACTGGATATATAGAGAGAGAAAAAAAGTTGTAAAAGGGGGCGGGGATGTGGTACATTGAAAAATAAATACAACAGGAGATTTTATGTTTTGTAAGGAATCATGTAGCTTTCGCCACATCCCCCCTCCCCCTTTTTTTTAACAAGGGGTGAGTAGGGGTAAATTTCAATTTATCAGTTATAGATGTGTAAGATTCGGCACCCTATTAGGCAAACCAGATGTTAACGTGTCTCGTGGGAAAGTTCTTAAGGGTCAAATCTGGGTGCATCTTTAGTCTGCATACACATTTTTTTTTCGGTCACTTGAAAAAATGCTCCATAGGGGTTCCACTGTACTTCAAAATTGGTAGGTACCCTTTTGTGTGGGCAAAAAATTATACTGTTACAATTTGAATGCTGGGCTTCAAACAAACTGAATAAGGCCTACATTGTTGCAACAACAACAGCCGAGTGTAGCTGTTGATTACCTGAAGCGACATTAAATTCAATGGAAAATATTTGTTTAAGAAAAGAAAGTTTCTGAATCAAGAAAATCAGCTCCAAAACAAACTGTTCAAAAATGTAAACAACAAACACTTGAAAATGTTTTTTTTCTTCTAACAGATTGAAATTTTCTTCCAGTGAATCAAGGACTCGGTCCATAACAAAAAGCATTAGTTTAAGGCCTACTAGAGGACTTCTCCCCTACAGTTTTGTTGACCTTATGGCTAACCCCAATGTAGCACCAAATTACCACACTCCTAGTCGCACCACATTCTCAAACAACTACGTACTTGCTTTTTTTTTTTTTTTTTT
>NQII01006075.1:62220-77513 GCA_002778355.1 Clitarchus hookeri
ACCCAGAATATTCAGAAAAAAGTTCAGCTCTTCCTAATGCCTATCATTACTAAGTGGAAATCATGGTTTAGGAGTGCAGAATACCTGAGTGACATTTTGTGTGATATGGTTGATTTTGTGAACACCTCCCAAGATAACAGCACAGCTGTGCCATATTTTCAAAATTTGTTTTCCACGAATACCAAAATAATCCAATTTATATATTTTGATTACAGCCATTCTTTGCTTGTTTTTCGTGTTTGTTTCATGTCTCAGATTTGGTGTTTTGTGACGATATACTGTAGCAATGGAGTATGTTCAAAATATTTCACTTAATCATTCACCCCTATTACAAGAAACTTTCAAACAACTCGTCATTAAGTTCATTGACTTTTCCTGCTGTGATCGACCAGTCTTTTGTAACCTAACCTGCAGATGGTCAGACATGTTTCATCATCAATGTTATTTACAAGCATTTTACCGTGTCTCACACACAGTAGTGGCTATGATAAGTGATGTCTTACATAATTGTTACGCTTGCTTGAACTTGTTTGTGGTATGTTGCAAGTATATGCGAGTTACTCGTCATAACCGACTTATTGACAGCATCCTGGCAGCTCCGTTTAGCTGAAAGGCGAGTAAACCACGCATGTGACATTGCAAAGACTGTTGCCAATGATGCATCAAAGGTTACATTATTTCTTGCTAATGTTCAAAATATTCCCGATGTTAAGAAACTGTACGATGTTTGATTATATTTTGGTGGAAGATTCGTCAAAAGGGAGTTAAGACTTTAATTGTGAACACCATCTGCAGCAATACTACACAGACATGTCCACAGTCGAAGCCATGGGCAACAAGCCTGAGATATATGCTGAGGCTGTGGATGATGCAGCAAACGTCCAGATGTTGAAGGTTAATTTACAAAATTGGGGTTCCCAAATCTGATGGTACCCCAGAACAGTGGTCTGATTTCTCTAGCCTGTTTGTCATGTTAGTCTCAGATAATCCAACCCTGTCATCTGTTGAAAAGTTAGCATACTTGGTGAACCATTGGGAATCATCCACTATTTGTCCTTGCCAAAGGCTAAATTTAAAGTTGCCTGGAATTTGCTTGTGGATCGCTATGATAACACGCGTCTCTGATTGTGTTAGCACATGCTGAGGCACTATTGCATCTTCAGCCTAAATAGACTTACCATGGTCAAGTCAATTAATGACTGTCGTATCTGAAAATTTAGCAGCACACGAGGCACACTACCTGATCGATAAACTCTCCAGTGCTCTCAGCTGATCAAGTACATGCAAGACATTCAAAATTTGGCTTACATTCAGCGTCACATTATTTTCTTTTTTAGAGGTTTTGAAAGTTTTGGACCGGCTTGCATTTTTTACTTCTTTATTTAAACGTGAAATGATTTAAATGTATTATTAACAGTAATACTTTTCCCATTTTTATTGTGTTTATTAGTTAAAACTTTATTCACAGATAATGTACAGCTCTCATTATAATCAACATGAAGTTTAATAAGGCTAAAAGTTGTATTTTATTGATGTACACGTCAGAACACTATGGACAGAGATCCTAGACGTATGGAAATTTTTTGATGGTCCCCTGAAAAACAGTAGAGGAACCTAAACTCAAATACTGTTTAAGCCAAAAGCTTTTTCATACATCTGCTTCACATGCATTAGAATATCTGCATGTCAATGATTCAGCACATCAGAAAAATGTTGTGAATTAGCACGGCTCTGATATACTACAAGAACCTAGTTATAACATTTCTGAAGGGCCCCAAGAAATGACAGTCATATATATATATGGAAAAACTTTTTAAGATTCCCGCCTACCTGGCGCTTTAACTGCGTTGCTGTGTATTACAAATGCAAATTTTTCTGCTAAAATATTAACGGTGCGTCTAATGTGCTGATCTACGATAAGAACACACACTTCAGACGAGGGGTGTTGGTGTCGAGCACATTAGAAACACCATTTTTGAGTACTCTAAAATTGCTAAAATCAAATTTTTCATGCTTTTTACAGAGGTGTATCAAAATATGTGTGTCAGATACATACAAAACTACTCAAAGAGTCCGGCATTGAACATTCCTACAGACTTTCCACCAATAAAATAATAGGGTCTGCTGAAAGTCCTATAGGTGTAATGCGACAAGAACATCGCAAGCCATTTCACAGTGGCAATGTTGCACTTGATGCGCATGACAGTGTCGCCCTTATCGCTCCTGCACCTCTCAACCTCAAACACAGAAAACAGTTCCAGGTAGGTAAGAACCTTAAAATAATTTCGTATTGAAAAACACGTTTGTGGACCAAGAAGAGGAAGCTTATTAAGCAGAAAATGTTAAAAGATGGGTCGATAAAACAGGGTTCCTCTGTAGAAGCATTTTTATGGTTTATTATGCACACATGTGCAAAAATGTAATAATTTGCAAAAACAAAATAATCTAAGAAAAATTAATTTCTCAGGGAAAGAAAACAAAACAAAGCCTTTGTTTTCTGTATTTTAACCAAAATACCTCAAATTACCTTTAATGCATTAAAAAAAATCTGTGGACAACTACTTACACCTTGACTCAAAAATATATGCGCTACTAGAAGTAAACCAGAGAATGTTATTTTGCTTAAGTGGTTATGGAAGCTGCAGAAAATAACAGCACTTTTTCAACATTTCTAAAATAAACTGGATTGCAGAAGGTTATTGTAAATACAGTGGAATCTCTATGCATCGAATTTCAGGGGACTGACATAAAATTCTATAGACGCAGACATTCTGTAGATGCAGACTAGAAATAGACGTCAACCAAAAAAAATCCAACCTTATTAATATTTATGTTGAACGCAATCATAGGCCTATGTTAGGTATTTGTCAAGTTTAACTAAAATAAATCAATGCAAATGGGAATAAACAAGAAAATTTCTCTGGCACGCACACACACACACACACAAACTTAATACAATCCATATTCAAAACCTTTTGAAATCACATGCACAGAAATAGCTGCCGACGCAGTGGAAGTATTATCCATAGAGCAAATAACAACAGTCACAGTTACTAGCTAAGAAATAAAATGTCTTCAACATTGTGATAGATAAAGTGCAATGAATTGGGTTTCCTTAATTTTGCGTTGCCTTTTTTTTGTTAATTTTCCAGGCATATTTATTAGAGTTACATATATACATGTATGCTTTTGTATTTTTGATGAAAAAATATACAAGTGAAAAATTTGCGCGTGTTTTTGGCAACATCGTATCACGAATCGATATCTCAAAAATATGGCACTGCTGTTTCTTGTCATTGCTCTGCAGGTCGTTACCAACATGGCTGCCACAGTAAACATTGCAATTGCTTGCTTAACATCTAAAGTACATATTTTATAAACATGTACTGCATTTCCCAATTTTCCAATTTTTATTATGTATTTTGTGCTCTCTAACTACATGCTGTGTAGTCTGAGACATCTTTTGTTATTATTTATTATTCTTTGTTGCAAAGTACAAGTGCGACATTGTGACGATATCAACCATAGGTTATTTCGGCAGTGGTAAATTACATAAATAGGACTAAATGCAGGGCAGTGAGAGGTAAGCGAAAACAATGTGTGTTTGTTTCTGTTATCTATTAGTATTATTTGTGCAAGTGAGCATAATGTACTGTATACAGACTTCGTATGACATGGTGACTACAGTTGATACTTATATTTTTGTTAATACTTCGTTGTTTAATGATCGGAGCATGTAATTTTTGGCAGTGCTACAAAAATTCGCAGTACAAATTAAATTTTCAGTATGGCAAATCTGATTTTTTAGCATTATTTACATAGGAATTTTTTGTGATCACAGAAAATTTTCTGTGGACACGGACTTTCGATAGATCCATGCTCGATGGGTTAAGTTTCCACTGCATATTAGAACAAAATGTGGTAAAACACCATCTTAATACTTCAAAACATCCTTCTTTGAACCCAATAAAGGCTTAGAGTGAGAAAACTATGTTTCCTTTTAAATCACAAAAGTAAATGCCATAAAGAAAAACAAAAAAAAATTACAACTTCCTAGATTAATAAAATCTGCTTATTAATAAACTAAACTCAAAAACAACCTAACCTGTGCATCTTTCTCCAATTGTTTTTTGTCCACTGCTAGACCTGGGCCTGAACTAGACCTCTTCAGCTGTGTTAGACCCCGCTTAGTGTCGCCACGAAGCTCAGCAGCCTCAAGTTTTTCGCGAGTAATGGGTCCTGGAGCATGACGGCCGACAACTTCTCTCTTTTCACGCTCCTCCATGCTACCGCTTCGAAAATAGTCAAACTTCTTGGACTTCTCATCCTTGAGGTCCATGAAGTGTGGTTCCACAGGGGGGTCTGCCCACGAGCCAGACAGTAATTGCTTGTGATCATCATTTGATGGTCTAAAACAAACCACAATGATTTCATAAGAGTAACACCAACATAAAAACTTCAATAATATTAAACTGGTTACAGTAAAACTAGTAATAAAGTTTCCAATTCAAGAAGGTTATTAATTTTACACCTTCTGAAAACATGTGTATAATTAAATCTTTTTAATAGGTTTACCTGGTTAATAATCATGATTGTTTTATAGTCCCTTCAGAAATGATGTTAGAATTTTCTGTACATAAAGGCAGAGGCATTACAATGTAACAGTTTTTGTCGTTAAACTATTTTTGAATGAGTTTAGTTTGCCCCTCTTCGGAGAAACTGCACACACACCCAACCCCTCAGATACTGTGTTCTTTCTGCCTTATCACACCTAATATTTCATTCTCTGCACACAAAGAGATACTGTGCCTGGCCTAGACTGCTTGCCTTGTACATGAGCTTCTGGATATGTAGGAATATTTTACAAGCAGTTATTAATTATTTTTGTATTTTCTTTCATCAAGCATAACTGTTGTTTTCAGCATGTCTTCAGTGGAATGTAATATGATTAACCCCCAAAACACTGCATCAATAACCTATTACTAGGCACGAATAGCCATGTTGTATGGCAACTCATCCTTGCTGGTGATTGACCCTTATTTCTTCCAGGTAAATTACAGAAATGAAATTACCAGTGTGAGGTGCACACCGTTAAAATGTTATAAAATATTTTAATTCTTAAAAGAAAACACATTATTATCCAACAAGATAGAGTGATGAGTCACATAGCAAGGTTATATATGTAAGTGCTGTCAGTAGTAATGGGCAAATTTGATTTTTAACAACAGAGGCAAGTTGTATGAAACTATAGACTTCAATATAAAAATTGCCCACTTAAAATCAAGTTTGCACCATAAATATAAATGTGACCTATCTGTACACAAGTATATGTCCGCTCATAATTTCCTCTCCCTCGAATAGTCATAGTTTACGCTCACATTTATAGACATGGTTTACTAAAAAAGCATGGGACAAGTTTCTACTAGGGATTGGTCGGTTCGGTTCTTCAGTTCCAATTTATACCAGTTCTTGAGGTTTGACTCAGAACCAGTTTTAGGTAAACAACTACTCTGGTCTCGTTTCTACACCAATATATTTACAGCCACCAGACCTCAACATTTCCAAACCACTCTCATCAGCCGTACTGGAAAATTTCCAATTCCCCCCCTCCCTAGTTCGCCACCTGGCTGCTAGGTTTACTAACAAAAGCACCCTTCCACCATACTGCTGAGTCCTACAACTCGCTGCCCGATGAAGCTGGCCTAGCCAGCAAAACGTCACATTGGTGCAACCGTGTGGAAAATGGGCTTTCCTTTGTGTGTGTGCCTGTCAACAAGTACTACAATGAGAGTACTTCCATTCCTGTCCGTTTATATATTTTTGGTAGCCTAGATGCCAACTTGAAACCTCAACCTATCATATAGACGTTATTTCTGGAAACAGTGAGAGGTTGGTTCTACTGTAATTATGGTTAATCTCATTAAATAATTTCAAAATTGCAAGGTAATGGAAAATTTGTTGCAAAGTCGAGTTATTTTGTGTTAATGTACTTACAAGGTTAGTCTTCTTAAATTACAAAAATTTACAAAGCTCTGCGAAATTTGTAGCTAAGTCAAGTTGTTCTGAAACACCCTAAGTACATGTAAAATAAGTACAAGTAAAATTTGTATTAAAGTCCAATAGTTTTGTCATGTGTTAGATTACAACTGAAAACACAATTATCTATAAAAGTTTTCAAAATTACAGACAATAACAATGAATTACTAAAAAAAAGTGTAACTGCTTCAAGTAGGACCAGAGAGAAAAAAGAACAAAAATTAACATACGAAGACACCAAATGGGGGAAAAGCTAAAGACAGACACAAATATAACTTATTCTGTAATGGCATTAACACAAAATAAAATAAATTTTTATAATTAATAGCACTACTTTTCCTGAGAGAAAACCAGTGTAACTATGGCTTTAATATAAGTTTTAGTAATTTAGAGTTAATGTTATCATTAATTTTCAACATGAAAAATGTACTTAAAAAAAATTAAATTATACATAGCAATATCTTACTTTTCATCTCGATTAGACTCTCTAGAAGTGCAACTGTCTGGCCTTTGAGGCCGTTCATCTCCTCTCTCCCTCTCTCGGCGGTCAAACTCCCTTTCCCTCCGCTCAGAATCCCTTTCCCTTCTCTCAGATTCCCTTTCCCTATTCTCTCGTTCCCAGTCCCTCCTTTCTAACTTCTCTCTCTCCTCTCCAATCTTCCAATCTTTGCTCTCTCGCCAATCACCAGCAGTCTCTCTCTCATCAAATGGATCTTGTTGAACAGATGCCTAAAACAGGAAAATATCTCGCATCATTAAAAAATTATTCATAAATTTACACACAAAATAAGCAAAAGCACTGGTCAAGTTTTCCTGTATCCGCAACTGTATTACGGAGGTATGACCACACCAGACATTCAGATTACATTCCTGGAGTAAATTACCTTTCCATGTCGATCATTTTTGCCATCTTCGAACTGTCTGGACTCCCAGCCTTGACGACCACAGTCTGAATTACGTGATTCGACATCCTGTTCACGCTCCCTGACCCTGTCTCTGTCATACTCTTGATTGCGATCATACTCTCTGCTGAAGCTGCGGCTGTAGTCAGAGCAACCATCATAATAACTGCCAGAAGATGAAGACAGCTTCCTATCATACCCTCCTCTACTGTCCCTGCTACCTTGCCGGTACCTGCCACACCAATAGAG
Source organism: Clitarchus hookeri (assembly GCA_002778355.1). Classification (NCBI taxonomy): domain Eukaryota; kingdom Metazoa; phylum Arthropoda; class Insecta; order Phasmatodea; family Phasmatidae; genus Clitarchus; species Clitarchus hookeri. Next base: position 69,408 of record NQII01006075.1, read on the forward strand.
GAAAATCTCAGTATAAAATGCTTAACCTTAAGGTACTGTTCACTTTAATGTACACATTTCAATGACCAGCAGATGTAATATCATTAAATATTAAGCATAAAATTTCAAGTTCATGAGTGAATTTCTTATTGAGATAATACTGTATCCTCCTTACGTCAAGATTATCAAACACAATATAGTAGATCTAAATTCACTCTCAACAGAACAAAGTATGAACACAATAAATAACATCAAGACAAATGCAAAAGTCTTAAACAAAGGAGAGATTTAATGTGCACTTTTGATAGACTTCAGTATGAGAGATCTAAGGAAATATGCAATAGAAGAGTGGGAAAAGGACCACAAAGCAAAATTAATGAACCACTCTAATCTATTCCATTACAAATATATATATTTATTGAGATAATCAAAGTTCTGTGGTTGTGATTAAGTGAGAAATAATGTGAATTTCGGAGAGAGAAATACCAAAAATTACAATTTCTCATTTTTCAAGTTACAGTTCACAAAAATTTCAAAATTTTATTGTATTTTTGCAAACTATTATTACATTTATACAATATAGCTTTTTCTTAAAGGAATTTTATGTGTTTTGTGGATTGTAGAGATTGTAATTTAATAACAGTATATGCAAACGTAAATATTTACTTTGCAACACACCTATTTTAAAAAAAAGATAACATAAGTGCAAGTGATGCATTATGAAACCAAGCCAGTGTAGTTTTCACCTCTACTGTGTACCACGTTATGGTCCATACGGTTTAAGAAGGCCACTTTCTGACAGGTCTGCGAAATTCAGAACCACCAACTCCGTAGCAGTGAAACAACTTTTACTGTCATTGCTACAGCATTGTATCACCTGACTGGTCGCTTCGTTGTGTATATTTTAGTGTTGGCACCGTAAGGAAAGAAAATAGTTCATAACAATAAAATTTATTTAAATTTTAAACAAAGTTGTATACTTTTTTTTTACTAAAAGTAATTATTTTGTTTTTATAAACTGTATTGAGTATGTATGCCGATCATCTACGAAATATAAAATCATGTTAATTTTACGTCTTAAGATGTGTGCATACACGGCTTGGTGAAGACACTCGATCTCAGCGACGCCATTGTACCTTTGCACGTGCTTTTGCCGTGGTCTTGAGATCTTGGCAATTTGTCGTGTTTTTAGTGGTTTAGAGTTGTATACTTTAAGATAATTCTAATATAGACTTAACTTATATTATAGTGCTTTTTTAAATAGTATAATTCCAACGTAATATTTCGGTACGTCTGTTTAATCACCTCTACTGTAGTATTGCTTTGGGTTTAGTTTAATTTTTGTTAGCATTAAACTTTTGAGTTAGCCTGTATTTACTAACGTGTATTGCACATCACAGTTTTGTCTGTAGGTTAACTTTAATCTTTTATTTATATCCTATACCCATGTAGGTCTACTTGTTGGATCAGTTATAAAATCTCTGCATACTCTTCTAAGTTTCTTATTTGTACGTTAATTGTGGAACAACCTCATTTTAAGTAGATTTACTTTATAGCTGTACCATAATCTGTAGTCTTAATTTATATTTCCTTTGTATTGCTAACCTATATATTAGATTTTTTCCATTTTAGCTCTATATAGCTTGTCAGTATTTTCATTGTTTTGTAATTTATTCCTGCCTTACTGTAACTGCACAGTGTTTCCGTTGCCTGGTTCTAGTACCTTTGCTGTATACGCTTTGAAGTGGATAGTGTCTCTTAAGTTTCTAGTTTTTAGTTTTCCTAAATTCGGTACTTCAATAATGAACCAGTCACGGAATCCCATTACGAACCGGCAGAGGCAGGAAGATATTATTCGTGCAGCGAAGCAAGTGAAAGAAATGATTCGCACTGGCCAGCTGGAAAGATGTTCAGTCATCAACAAGACTGCAGAAATTTTGGGTATCTCCACTCGAACTGTCTGCAGGTAAGTACAATGCAACATTGTGTGATATTTTATTGTTTTGATGTGGTGTCTTGCTTTGTTGACATGTGAGTTTGTGCCATTCATAACCTCTAAACATTTATTAGTCTCAGCACATTCAATGACAAACTAAAAATTTACTAGGGGCATCACAATAGTTGTATTATATACAGTAGAGCACCCCTTAACCCGAATTCCCTCGAACGGAACTCCCCTTATCCGGAATAAATTAAAAAAAAAAAAAAAAATTCAAATATTGCAAAGTTGTGCCATAACTTTCCCATTCTCGCAAAAGGTCTTTCGTTGCTCAGACCAGACTAGCACGATGGAGAGATAGACGGCCCAAGTAGCACAGCTATGGCTATGCTGCATAATGACACAAGTGACAGTGACTAATGGCAATGTGCACCAAATGCCGTTGGTTTTAGTGGTGCGACTTTCAGAATTTAGTGTTCTAACGTGTTAGTGTACATGTGCCGTATTTTGGCGGGTATAGACAGCACCAGAAGTTTTTGATGAAAAATTAGGGATAATTAATATTTCAAGTATAGGCCACACGGAATTTTTGTATTCCCGTAACTATTGCGGGCCTCATCGTGTTAGTGCGGCAACAGCAAACTATGGCAACATCAAACAAATAAATTAGCCATTGAATGTTATCGTTGCCACGCCCCCTGCTAAAAAGTAGCAACAGCGCAGTATTCCAAGTAAATAAAACTTTTGTATTTATGTCAAAATGCATCAACAATGCGTTTAATATATCTCTATCTCTCTCACTCGCGCTCTACCCCTCTCTCGCACTCTACTCCCCTCTCTCTCTTGCACGCGCACACTCTTGCTCTATCTCCCTCGCACGCACACTCTTTCTCTCTCGCTTGCGTGCACACTCTCTCGCTTGCATGCACTCTCTATCTCTCGCTCGCACTCTCTTTCCGTCACTTGCGCGCACTCTCTCTTTCTCTCTCTCACGTTCTCTTTTGTGCTCGCGCTCTCTCTTTTTTACGCACTCTCTCTCTCGTGCTCAAGCGCTCTCTCTCTCGCACGCTCTATCTCTCTCGCCCTAACTTGTGCGCTCTCTCTCTCTCACACACACGCTCTCTCTCGCGCTCCCTCTCTCTTGCACTTGCACATACTCTTGCGCTTGCGTGCTTTCTCTTGCGCTTGCGTGCTCTCCCTCTCGCTCTCTCTTGCACTTTCTCTCTTGCGCATGCACGCGTGCTTTTTCTCTCTCTCGCTCACACACGTGCGCAAGTTTTCTCTATCACACGCTCTCTCTTGCGCTCTTTCTCTCTCATGTGCACGCTCTCTCTCTTGCATGCACGCTCTCTCTTACACGTGCTCTCTCTCTCTCTCTCTTGCGCGCACTCTCTCTCTTGCGCACGCATGCACTCTCTCTCGAGCACACGTGCGCTCTCTCTCTCGAGCACACGCGCTCTCTCTCTCGAGCACACGCGCTCTCTCTTTCACTCTCACTCTTTCGCGCTTTCACTCTCTCGCGCTCTCTTTCACTCTCTCGTGCTCTTTTTCACTCTCTCGTGCTCTCTTTCACTCTCTCGTGCTCTCTTTCACTCTCTCGCGCTCTCTTTCACTCTCTCGCGCTCTCTTTCACTCTCTCGCTCTCTCTTTCACTCTCTCGCTTTCTCTTTCACTCTCTCGCTCTCTCACGGAATGAATCAGCCAGCAGTAGCTCTGTGTGTGTGTGATGCCACACACACACACATGCACCATACCTTGCCTGCCCGGCAACAACTGGCTGAGCTGGCAGGCTACGCACGTCATACATGTTCCGCAATTTAAACAGTGTTGAGGCAGACTAAAATCCTAGGTTACATAAAAATTATAAAATAGTCATTCCCTCACTGCGGGATTAGGTAAAGTTTGGTTATGTGGGTACATATTACGAAATTCGTACTTGTGGTTTGTAATGGTAATACGTTAATGCCCCTAGCAAATTTGTGTTTTGTGTAATTAGAAGAGTGAAAATATACCACTTTCCGTGATTTTTTTCTTTCATTTCCAGAAAAGCTCCTATTCTGAATAATTACCATTATTCAATTTGCAAACATTTCAGCAATGTTTATTTTCTGTGACAGTACTGATCTAAGTAAATTGAAAGCTTAAATATAAATCTTTTTAATAATGTTCTTTATAGAATTAATTTAAGTAACATGCCTACTCTGCCATGTAAAGTAATTTTCAATGCTATGAATTACAAACTACTGAAGGCACATAGCAAAAGGTACATTTAAGTTTTTAATTTACTTAGACCAGTACTGTCACTGAAAATAAACATTGCTGTAGAATTTTTGTTAATGGAATAATTAGGATTTTACTATAAAAAATGCTGTGCACTATAACCACATGTATTCTGGTGACAAGTTACTTATGTTTGAACATGACTAACCAGGTAATCTTGTCTCTAGCAATCACAGGAGACATATATTTTGCAGTTTTCAGTGCTCGCCCAGTCCAGTCAATTGCAGGAGAAAGAGAAAAAGGAGATGTAGAAGATGGAGGGGGAGGAGGAGAAGGAGAAGAAGGAGAAGGAGAAAAAGGAGGAGGAGGAGGAGGAGGAAAAGAAGGAGAGAGAGAGAGAGAAGGAAAATGTGAAGGAGGAAGGGGAAAGACATAGAGGGGAGGGAGGGAAAGAGTGTGTGTGTGTGTGTCAGCATAGTGTGAAAACAATTTCCAGGAGAACATGTGACACTGGATACAATCCTGGAAGCCTTGAAGAACAGCGGTGATGTCGGGTTCCAGGGGAGTAGGACTTCTTTGCATCAACTGCTTCTCAAGCTGGGATTCTCGTGGAAGAAGTCTGATGCTCGAAAGGTGCTTTTGGAAGACCCGAAAATCTCAGGAATGCGAAGGGATTTCCTGAGGCAATATCAGAAGGTGAAGGAAGAAGGATGGATGTTCGTGTACTTGGACGAGACATGGTTTTTCTCAAAAGGTGTGTACTTTTGGTACCAATACATACTTGTGACATATACATACGACTATGGCCGAGGCCACATACCACTTTTTCAAATACCGCTAATACATAGCCTTATAAACCGATACTTTCAATGATTGAAACTTAAACAAATACTACTTGAGTAATTTTTATATTAATTAGCTTTGTTCTGGTGACTTTGCCTGTATGTACAACACGAAGTTGCGACTATTTTCCTTTCGTGAAAGATATCTTTGTACACCACATTAGTGGTGCTGCCCTCACATGCTAGGAATACGGGTTGATAAACGAGCTTACTCTGGAGCAGGCCATGTGAGAAGCAGTCTTCTCTCGAGTCTATATACGCCACTGTTATCATTTGTCTGTGGACCTCAACTGTGGTCATAACAAAACAGGACTTGCGGGAAATTTACTTAGCTACTTTTCATTTCGTTATTGATAGAGGGATTAGTTTGTTAGCATACAGATTCAGAATATTGGATTCATAAACGTGCCCAATGCTACTTAGCTGTGATTGCAGTTTCATTACGTGATTCGAAGCGTGTGTGTTCACGGACGTTAAAACTTCCAATGAAAGTAAATTTGAGTCAATGTACACACATTTCACTATCAAAGATGCAATTCTTGCAAACGTTTATATAATTTCATGTGTTGGTGGACATTTGTCATGGCAAGTAAGGTTAGGAAATATTTTCAAATAAACTATGTGGACGTCTGTAACTCAAAATATTGGTGATATGACGAAAGTAAATGATACGTTTATATAACACAGATGAATAATTTTTTCGTTGGATGTAATTACACACTTAAACATTTGCGCTGCATTTGTATACTCAAATGCTAGTGAATGTTTGTGGGCAGTTTTAAACGTCTCAACAAATTACAAGATTGAATGTACAAAAATTTCTGTGATGTTGCAATGTGTGTTACATGACAAGTGCGCTCTCGTAAGGTTNTTCATCCTTATTGTTACATTTTGTTTTGCTAAATGGTGGAATTTTAATTACGTAGTAAGCTTATTTAATTTAGGTACCGTAAGAGTGGGGCCGTAGTCATAGTCATTCCGCTGAAAAGTACACTACCATTTGCTTTATCGCACACCACCATTCACCGTTCACTGCTAACATGACACTGTTAATGTGACCAGATTCTGAAAAATTTGTTGCATGGTGGTTTTAGGTTTATCATGTAATGTTATTTTCTGTTTTTATAAACAGGTTTTCCATCCAAAACATGGCAGGATGATACCACATACACCTGCAAGCGTCGGAACCTTGACCAGGGGAAGAGGTTCATTGTCCTTGACGCAGGCTCGGAGCAAGGATTTGTAAAGGATGCTGGTATTGTCTTCACTCCGGGTAGTAACTTGGGCAACTACCAAGGAACAATGAACGGGGAAATGTTTGAGAAGTGGCTGCAGGAGCAACTGCTTCCTCGCCTTCAAGAACAGTCTGTAATTGTTCTCTTGGAAAATTACAAGAGTATTGCGTCCAGAGTTAAAACTGTTTTTAGTTTCATTGCTTTTCGTGTAAGAGGTGTTGATTTTTGATGGCTAATAGATGTAGATTGGGCAGCATAGTTGTCTACTGAGATTTTAACGTACAGTAATTTCAACAAAAGCATAAAATAATAAAGGATTAACAACATGCTGTTATCACAGAAGCACAAATATACCACAGCACTTAAAAAACATAAGAACATTCTCGTTACAAGTAGACAAGTCTGTTCAACATCGGAGGTATTGTAACAAACGAGACTTATCTCTACAAAGGAGGCATATAATTTTTCCAGGCATGAATAAGCTAGTGTTTTTTTATGACTAAATATTGTCTTCATATTTTGACAGTGTTAAATTAGCAAAGACCTGTATTATTTTCAAATATTTTAGTGAAATTTAAAATAAATTCAATATATGTTGTTTATGTAAAGTTAGCAATTTCAAAATCAAGTAGTTATTCCATGCTGAAAAAGTTAGTCATGAAATTAACATGATGCTATATTTAACTGTATCGTTAGGTCTGGTTAAAGTTATTTTATGTGAATTAAATCACATTTCACTTGGGTTGGTGTTGGATTGAAGAGAATATGTTGTACTATATCACCTGTAATATTTCCCCATTTTCAAACTGCATGTATGAGGTGCCAACATGTACACTTAAAATGGATTATATCGTAGAATGTACATTCCTTTCTACCAGAAGTATCACAGATGCACATTCGACAGAATGTTTGCCACTAGCAGTGATTCTGAAGGATATTTGTGGTATTTTCCTGTTGTTCTTCAAATGCAAAGTAAGTACAGGTGAGTGAAGATTCATTACATATAAATTTCACTTTGTGAGCATGCTGGAAGTTCCAAAATTAAGCAAAACTTTGCGTATTACTAATATCCAATTTTACGCTTAAAGAAGTTTTACTGTTTAGTAAGCAAAAATTAGCAGTATTTTTTTTGTAAACTTCTTAAGAGGACTTTACTATGTATGATCTTCGGGTTAAGCAGTAGTCAAGTTCCCCCACCCCCGAAGTGGAAAATGGTTTTTATAAAGTTCATATTACTAAGAGAATGGGCAATATCGGAAACGTGCTAAAAGAGTGATGTTTAAGATCTTGCTGATTAAATTGGTTTGTTTAATCTGAATGCACATTTTTTTGGTGGTTGATAAATTTATAATTACTGATTTATATTTTTGACATATAAAATAACTTTACTAATTAATAATTTCAATACATTTATTTGTAGGTTTAAATTAATTATTAATATATTTTTGCCTTTTAACATAACAATTTACTGATTAATGGTTTANACTAAATTTTAAATTAATTATTAATATATTTTTGCCTTTTAACATAACAATTTACTGATTAATGGTTTACGTTCATATTACTATTACTACAATCGCAGCTACGTATTTCCGAGTAGTAAGTTTGCCTAAAACGACCCAGGAACAGTAAATTGTCAAAGGGATCAGTTGATAATGACAGCATGAAAATAAACAACATTGTTGCCATGTGGTCGATTAGCTGATGGCGGAAGGATACGTAGTCAGATGTAAACAGTGGTGCTACTTTCCCAAATCTGTCAGAAAGTGGCCTTCTTATACAGTATGGACTATATCTATGGAAGCAACATGCACAAACATTTTGTTTACATACATAATTTAAGATAATTTGTTTTATTTTTCTATGGGCCGGAGGAGAAGTGAAGAGAGAG
>NQII01006075.1:77811-134703 GCA_002778355.1 Clitarchus hookeri
ATATATAGAATTATATACTATTTTAACAGTGTATTATCCTAACAAATTCTGTTTTATAAAAGAGTACTCTCAGTTTTTGTGTATAATAAATTATGTTAATTTGAAACACAACTCAAAACATAGTAAGTGCACGAAAAGCAAGCAGAAGAGAATTGTAGTGATGGATTTAACACATCTGGCACATTGATGTTTAAATATTGTAACTCAACCGTTTCATATGGACGACGATACACAAAACATGCCAAAAGTGAAAAACACGTTTTACACAAACAAAATGTGTCAGTGGGACAAAAGAAAAAAAACCTGATTTGGAGGTTCTGAAAGTTTTAAAAGTGCAGTAACGTAGAAGTATAAGTCACTTTTTTCTCCAGGTTGTATTAGGCAACATTACTTTGCTAAGCAGTTCTTCCATAATTGTTTGTTTACTGTTTAGAAGATTATACATCCACTTCTCTAAAATCGTGGGGTATAGCATAACAACACAAAGCAACTTTTTTTTTTTTTTGCTAAATTAACCATACTGCTTACATCAACAGGTAAATTCTCACATTCTCAAGGATCACATTTTTTAAATGCAAAAATGGGGTGCCAACCTTTATTTTCTCATGATTGCACATCTATTTGACAACACATTAAGAGGATTGTCAATTATTTGTTCCAGTTATTTACGTTTTACTGTATTTCCCATTTATTTATTTTCGTACCGTTAACATTCCCATATAAATAATGCTAGTTGCTTACCGCATTCAACAATCTCTCATCGTTTGTGTTCTCGTACTGTCAGTTCAAATCAGATAGTACATTCACCAAAGATTGGGCGCATTAGTTGATATTGAACACTATATGAATGCAAAACAATGCAGATAGTAGACTACTGGTACTATCAAAATGAGAAAGCGTAGTTTATTTTAATTTTTCTAACGCAATTACTGCACTTTAAGTAGGCGAAAATGAGGACAAATCACACAAGCTCTGACACTGTATTGAACTATCTATGATCTTGTTATTGTAAAATGAATTACGTATAAAGTTATGTACACATTATTTTAATGTCGTGATTATTATTGGAAACTTTTGGTTGCAGGTTTAATTGGCAATGTAAAGGTTTGAAAATGGCTCACAACGTAATGGCTGGCAAAAATTGTCGCAAATAAATAAATTGTGGCAATTTTAACTACGGGACTGTATGGCTCGACTGATGATAACACAGTGGACAATAACATTAAAATAAATAAAAGTTAAATTTCGCTAAATTGCAGGAACTTAAGTTTCTAATTTAAAATTAATATTTAATCATAACGTTACTTGCATAAGTTCAATGAGATCTTTACGCTGTTAGTTTAAACAAATATGCATATTGATGTTATGTACAATATTTCTCATGCTTCATTTTTCTTTATTGTTTGCAATAAGCATGGGTTCTACCTCCACTTTTTAGAGTGTGTACACCCGTAAGGAAAGGCAATGTAAAACATGTCATTGCTTTTGTAGGAAATGCTAGTGTCTATAATTTTGTAAGCCACAAGAAACTGATTTATAAGAGTGTGAATATTTACGTGTGTGGACACATGCGAGACATGTAATTTTTACGAACACACAAGACAAAACACAACTCTTGAAAAACATAAAATTAAACACTTTAAATCAATACATAGAATTCCCTGAATGAAATGAAAGCAACTAACTACAAAACATTAACAATAAAAAATAAGTTTAATATTTATAGAAAATGCAACAAAAAGTGCAGACAATAAATTGTGATGAAAAGAATAAAATGTAAGATAAGAGATTTAAATTTTTATGCAAAGATAATTGTAATGCCAGCAAGATTCTATCAGTAGGCAAATCCCAGTACCACTGGGTTACGGTGAAAAGTGTGGAAATATTACTGGAAGGTTGCTTCAAACATTTGTAAACTTAATTTTTAAGTTGTCGACAAACAAAGCTGGAGTCTAGCAGCACCTCTGTCCATGGACAAAGGGTGGCGTCACTAAAGACAGCATAATACCACATCATGGCTGCCATCAGCATCTTCATGATCATCTATAATAACACTCAAAATTTATAATATGCGAAGTTCTGCCCCATAACCTCTTCTATACCTATCGTAGCCACCTAACATGATCACCAACTTCTGGTGAGCAGAATTAAACTAAGAACTTACAATGGTGCTGGGGATTTTCTTATGGAAAAATCCAGCATTTGTGGAAATGTTTGCTCTGTTTGAGGTTCCCATCAAGAGCCAGTCTTGGTGCAAGCTCACGGACCTATCAAAAGCTGCAAAGAAACACAACTTCTGGATCCACTGAACCCTCGGATATAAAAAAACCAAAAAACTATACTTAAACTCTAACCCAAACACAAAAAAAAAAAATTTACAAAAGAAAAATTACAACTTTAAACATAACTAAAAACAATCACAAAAATCATAGAAAAGTCATTATTATATTTATTGCAAACGAATAGGCACTAACAAGCCTGTGACACACAACTGTTCCGAACACGCGACTTGGAACGGGCACCCATAGTCAACACCAACGTTTAGAAATGGCCTCGCTTGTTGAACCCTACTTGGTGGAATATTTCCCATCAATGGCTACATATTGGTGGCCCTGAACCTGTAGCACTTTATACAACTGCGGACCCTGGCCTCGACAGATACATTCCATGCCACAATCCAGTACTCGCAACGTATCGCTGCATGGAGGTGCACGAGATGATGATAAATTATCAGATATGTCACAAAACTCCTCTTGGATAGGAAGAATTAATGTTTTATTTTGTAAGATAGGTGTGAATTTTGTAAACGTCCACCCACACACAGAATGTCATCGGAATCCAAAATGGATTCAACTTTCTAATACCAGTACCAGGGTGACATTCCCCCTCTGAAATCAAACATTCAATCTCCGAGCTGAAACATTCTCGTTGAACCTGCTTCAGGCACATCTTAGCAGCATCAAGTTCTACAACAGTAAGGGAACCAGTGCGCCAACACTCTAGTGACATCTTCAGGTTTGAAATGAATCTTAGTACATAAGCAAGCACTCTCTGAAGCTGTGACCAGGAAGAGAATCTAGAGTGGCTTGCGAGGAGGTTTGGCTAACAATGTCCAACCATTGAAACTACCTCAGGCTGCTTTAGCTCTTCTTCACCCTCATGAATACTGGTCGCTACTCCTCCACATGGCCATGATTCCTTCTCAGATATTAACTAACAAGACCCAGTCCACCAAAGTGTGAGAGTCAGTAACTCGGGCAAGAGTCCTCTGGAAGCACAGTCTGCTGCATTGTCAGCAGAAGGTAAATCTCCACTAGACCGTAATCTTGCTCTCTTGAATGCAAACAACTCTATTTGCCAAAAATTTTCCAGGCGATGAGGAGGAATCCTGATCCAGACAAGGAGCACTGTGGAATCACACCATGCAGTAATACAGCTAATGGGGATACGTTCTGAAAGGGTTGACATTACTGACTCAAGTAACTTAATGAGTAAATGTGCAGCTTGCAATTAAAGTCGATGAAATGTGACTGTTTTTGTGGTACAACATGGGATTTGGCCAGAAGCAGGTGTCTCTCCACCTCACCTTGATAAGCAGTACGTAGATACACAACAGCTGCGTAACATTCATTGGATGCATCACTAAAGCCATGAAGCTGATATTCTGATTGTGGTGCTGACAAGACGAGGTATGGACAGTTTACTGAGACCACTCAGTTGGCAGATAAAAGCCTGCCAGTCCTTCAGCACATCTCGAGGTGGAGCTTCATCCCACAACACACCCAAAAGCCAGTGTGTTTGGAGGAAAATCTTAGCTGAAATGACAACTGGAGAAGGCCACCCTAGTGGGTCATACAACCTAGCAATGTCTGAAAGAATAGCTAGTTTGGTGACTGTTGTGTTGGCTGCTTGAATATTGTATGAAAACACATCCTACCTTGAGCCCCACTGGATACCACACACTTCTTTTGAACATGCTCAGACTTGTGTACCTGGCACCAGTGGTGTGCAAATCAATGTAAGTGGTGCAAGTGAACTTTCCTGTGCTATTAATTCATTCATCAGCAGTGAGGATTGTAGCTTACTTCCCTCCCAATCATCCTCTACCATGACCATACCAATTTACAGAGTAAACCGAAATTTCTAAAATCAACGACATGTTTTTGAAACAAACACCACTGTCAACCTGCAGTTCAAAGCACATAAAAATCACAGAGCTCATTGGCAAAATCATATGCTCTGACATGCATCCCATCAGGAAAGTTGAAAGTGAGCAATTTAATGACCTTATTTTATTTTTGGAACCAAGATTTAAAATACCTGACCGAAGAACACTCTCCAGGTCTGTCATTTCTGAGCTGTACCAAAGTGTGCAGAGTAAAATAAAGGAGGGTTTTGTTGGTGTGGTGGAGCTTGCCATTTCTCCACAATACTAGCATCGGCAGACACGTTTCGGTGCCAAAACAGTGTCAGCTACACCAATNGATTTAATGACCTTATTTTATTTTTGGAACCAAGATTTAAAATACCTGACCGAAGAACACTCTCCAGGTCTGTCATTTCTGAGCTGTACCAAAGTGTGCAGAGTAAAATAAAGGAGGGTTTTGTTGGTGTGGAGCTTGCCATTTCTCCACAATACTAGCATCGGCAGACACGTTTCGGTGCCAAAACAGTGTCAGCTACACCAATGGCATGCGTATGCAGTCGTCTACATCTATGACTTGTTTACAATTTTTTCCCCCCATTATCAGCTGGTTTTTTTGTTAATTCCATTCACGTATTGTTTAACGTAGTTGGCTTTTTACAGCCATGCGATATAAGCATCTATCTAAAGAGCTGTAGCAAGTTAAACATAAATAAAATTTTAATAATTTTACAAATAAAACAGCTCTCTCTGTCAGCCATGCACCTTTTTCCCTCCTCACATGTCATCAAGAGGGGAAGCTGTTGTATAGCAAAAGAAAAGAAACCTGTTTCTGCCCTCTCTCCTCTCGCACGCTTGCGATACTAGAAATTTGATCAAGATTGCACCTATCATCAGTAAACTCCAAGTTGAACTTGTTTACGCCCCACAACTGGTTTGGAAGCAGGTAATCCACTTACAACAGGAGACTTTGTTCCATGTCTGCGGACCTTCACAAATCCATCCACATCAGCAGCTAGCTGTGACGAAATTTCCTGCTAGTCTGTTGCTTTGTTAGCCGTCCGTATGTGACTGACAACGTCCTGGTGTTATGATATGGTACACAAAACTGAGTTTTTCGATTATTAGATGAAGCAAAACTAGAGCTGGAACCAGACTCCTGACCATTTAACCGTTCTTTCACTGTAAGGTTTTTGAGGTTGAGGATGTAAAAGCCCAGCATGCAAAAAGGAAGCACAAAATTGTTTGTCTTTGTTTACTTGCACACACTCAAACATGGCCTGGAGCAAAGCATTATCTTCTTTTAGTTCAATTACCTGATTAGATAACTCATAAATTTTAAGACATAACATCTTGGAAATAGATTTACACTAGTATCTATTTTCTTGGTTTGCTTCCTAGTCATGTCGGCTTGTCCTTTCACTTCACTGTCAATGAGCATAACTTTAAGCGTGTAATTCTTTTGCCCGGTGTTTGGTTTTGTTTCCTCATAAGATTCCGGAGAGTAATTTGCAGGTTTAGAAGACTTGAAACTAAACACAGTTGTTTCATCACTGCAATTTTTGCACTCATAACTCTCACTTTGCTTGACCTATTTATCAATGCACATTGAACATGTGAACGAGTGCCAAAACTTTCCAAACATTTAATAAACTTCCGTTTCCCATAAAACGGCTTTCCTCATACTGAGCAGATGTCCGAACTCAGAGGCATACAAGTTAGCAGCCAAGAGTTAAAACGAGAGGCAAGCAGGAGCAGTTTTAAATCACATCCTACTTCTACAAGCACCAAACGCCAAATAATAATAATAATTATAATCATTATTATTATTAATAATTATTTATTTATTTGAAATTTAATGTGCCACCCAACAGTGTTAACCATTAACTGCGCAACACGCAGATACAAACATTAAAAAAGACAACAAATACTCAAAACAATCAGAAATAAAGACAAATACACATTAACAAACCAACACAAGTAGGCACAAAAATGCTAACATCGACAATAACTAAGAATTTATTTAAAAATAATATTAAAAAAAATTACTTATGACAATTAATAGTTGAAAGCCCAGAATTCAGAAATGGCCCACTATCTATTATAACACTTGAATGACTCAAGAAAAATAATATTCTTTTCCTTGAAGGGATTAAAATCAAAAAACAATTTATTATAATTTGAAACATCTTTTGAGTAAATAATTTTTATGATTTAAAGTACAGAAAGCATTCAAAATGATATGCTTATAATTAGGAATCTTTAAACATACCAGTTAATTCACAACAGAACAAAAAAAGTATGAAAGAAAAGCATTTACCAAATAATAAAGCATCTATAATAACTCCTTTGACATTCAATGTCCGAATATTATATCTACTGAGTTCCATATTATAATTGTAATGTATATTATTTAGTGAGAATCTATTAAATATAATCTTAAAAATATTTCTTTGAACATTTTCCAGTCTCCTTGAATCAGTGGTGGTAATGTCATTCCAAATGACTTAACTATATTCTAATTTAGATATAACTAAACAATAATATAAATACATGTATGATTCAGGTGTTGAGGCAGAGTAAGTAATCAATTTAATTAATACTAAAGTACGATTACAATTACTAATAAGACTATCGACATGATATTGAAAAATAAAAATTAGAACCTAGTATCACACCCAGATCACGAACATAATCAAATATCTCCTTGAAACTGCACACAATCAGTTAAATCTTTAATATTGTTATAAATCATCAAATCAGCAGCATATAAAAGTGCTCAAGAATTATTTATAGCACTAACAGTATCATTTATGAATATATTAAATAACAACGGTGATAGTGTTTCACCCTGTGGAACACCAAAGATACATTATAATGAGATTGAAGAGAAGATTCTATTTTCACTGCAAACTTTCTTTCAGAGAAATTATTAGGAAACCATTTTACATATGTGTTACCTAAACATATTGCTTGTAATTTTTCCAAAATTACAGAGTGTTGACAAGTATCAAAAGCTTTTCGTAAATCAAAATATATTGCATCAATTTGATTTCCAGATGTAACATTGCCAAATTTAATTAAATTAATTGTTTTACCCCATTTGAAATCCATGCTGACTATCTTAAATTAATTTTTTTTGTATATCAATTACCTTTTTAAAATATCTTTAAGACACAACATAATTAAGATATAGGTCTACAATTATTAACATCATGTTTGTTACCTTTCTTAAAAGTAGAAACAATTATTGCTTTTTTTTTCTACAAGCTTGGATAGACACCACTTAAAAGACTAAAATTAAAAATATGAGAGTTAATAGTGGGATAAATGTTTTAGCACAACCTTTAATAATAAAATTGGGAATAGCATCAACCCCAGTACCCGTACTGCTTTTCAAGTCTTTTAACTGCCCAAAGAACCAAACCATGAGTAATTGTTGAAGTTGGTACATGCAAAATATCACCATAATAATTACATTGAGCATTAACATTATGAGTTGACTGAACAAACACCTCTGTGAAATGTTTGGCAAAAATATTTGCAAGGGCTTCAGGATCTTGAACCATTGCACTATATATAAGACTCCAATAAAAAGCATTAAAAGCTAAAAATAATGATAAGTTGTCCTTTTTTCTATAATTCCTATTATACAAAGTATAGTTACTTTCTTTGTAACTTTCAAAATCAACTTTACAGTAAAAAAAAAAAGGTAGTCATCTTCCTCTACAATAGGATCCATAGACTTTTCAAAATGATCTATATGAAAATTAGGAAGAAAAAAAAAAGTCAAGTAATTTAGAAAATGGTTTAGTAAAATTAAATTGCTCCAGACTAAGAGAACACAATTTTCTATAAGGATTTGCCCTTTATGTTTATTATAATAATGAACAATATTTTGGGTATAAAATGCATTCCAATCAATATTGGGAACATTAAAATCACCAAAAATAATTACTTGATGAGCATAACCAGACAACTTATAGAATATCTGAAATTAAAATAATCATTAACACTAACACACAATTGAGGAAAATAAATATTTCCGATTAAAATTGGATTGCATTAAAATTAGTAATTTCAACCCAAACAGACTGAATGTAATCTTTCAGAAAATCTTATTTTTGTACAGTATGAGGACATTAAGATGAATTTCCTGCTATAAAAACACAGCCTCCCCTTGTGAAGTTAGAAAATGTAGTATCACAATCTTTGCAAAATATATGGTAATAATCCAAGAAATTATCAGAATCAAGATAATTACTATTGAGCCAAGTTTCAGTTAAACAAATGACAAGAATAATCAACACTATTGATATTTTGAGAAAACAATAAAGGTTTAGCTCAGAGAATCCTCACATTAGGATGACGATAAACATCATCCTTCCCTGAAGTCATACATAATTGATAACAGCACCTCCATTTGCCTTAACATACATTTAGACATGATAACATAGGTAGATTCAGTTTCAACTCCTCCAGCCATCTCACCATTAACAGAAGGCTGTTCCACATTCAGTGCGGTTAAATTAGGAGACTTTGATACACTTGTTGGGCCGAACAGTTGATTGTTAAGCCTGCTATAGAAGAAGCCAATTAAGCAGCTAGTCGGCCAAAACAATGTATTAAAAATATGTTCATAATCAGTTTCTGCCACCAACACACAGAAACAAGAATAAGAGTCAAACCTGGTTTTCAATTTTACAACTTTCAAGTTTGGAAGCTAATATTGAGCAGTTGGCTGCAGCAACTATATTGTACCCCCGTTATAAGAACAGGTAAGCTTATGGAATATGACTGTAGCAAAGTTGGCTATTGTGTGTGTTTTATAGTTATAGTTTTACTGAAAACTACAAATTACTTAACAGTGACATTATAGAATAGGTCTACAGTAGAGACAAAACTCTTTGTTGTTGCTTTTTAGGGGTACTTTTGGCTCAAAAACCAGAGATGTTTGGAACAGGATCTGCTGTAAGGAAGTATGTCATTCAGGAGAAATTAAAGTCTGTAGGATTGCAGTGTGACAAAAAAACTTACCAGATTACTGGATAGGGACACAGCAAGTGTCTTAATAATATCCATGTCCAAATTATTTGACACCAGACACATTTCTACACATACAGTAGATGATGCTTTGTACAAAACAACAAAGAATGTTCCTCTTTTGAGTAGTGTGACAAAGGAAATTTTTTGAAGGGTATCTTGCTCTACGAAAGCAGGTGATGGCTTTGTTACACAAAGAGAAAGAAGTTAACATACTCAATGATTTGTTGGGTCTCAAAGAGGGGCACAGTAACTTCGTTGAACGCGCAATTCCAGCTGTTTGGCTGGCACCATAAAATGTTGAAAGTGAACGGGTATTTTATGCATATGGACAAATATTAAAAGACCTGAGAACCAACTTCAAACCAATAAACATTAAGATATATTATCAAAATAAAATTTCCAAGAAATATGCACAACACATTTTGTCAAGAAAACAGTTTGAATTGCATAAGGTTTAAATGTACACAAAGTGATTGTTTTTGTACAGCTAAATGGTTACTTTGTTCAGTTAGTGTTGTGTTAGTTAAATTATGATGATATGCTTAATTTTTTAGAAACAGAAGGTAATTGTTAACTTTCATATAAATGATACAGCCTGTTATTTGTGTAAAATCTGAATGTCACTTTCTTCTGTAAATATTACTGGTAATGTGCTACTTGTATTTGTACAATCATAAGTTCAGCATGTCATGTTTGTTTTCTTCATGTTGTCTAAATATGATAGTAAGTTTGATTTTATAAAAACAAAAAGTTTCTAGTACAATTTTTATCAAAATAATATGGTTTAAAACTTCATAATATATCTGTACCAACATTCCTGCCAGTGACATTTCTGGAAACTTCGAAAGGTCATTTTAGTATGGTTCTACTATAGAAAATTTAAGTGTGATAAGGTACACAGGGAAATTTTCAAGTTTTACAAGAATTTAATGAGGCCGAAATATTTTTAACCATTTGAATGAATGGCATAAATTTGCGTAACATGTAACAATTTATAAAATTATTATTTTTTAAATAGGTTGTCCCCCATGTTGGCAAATATGGTATATATTAAAAATTGTGCTGAAAAGTTACCTTTCCCTATCTCTGTCTCTGTCATGCTGATCTGGGGTGAGCCGCTCACGCTTGTCCTTATCTCTACTCGGAGGCCGGTCGTCCGTACCCTCCCTCTCATGGTCCTTTTCTTGTTCTGCATTCACTGGCTCACTGTCGCCCAGCCCTCGTCTGCCTCCACGGCCAAGCTTTGACCCACCAGCTGCAACAAGCCCATTTACCCAAACTCTTATCAGTTCAAACACCGGAACACGTACAATGGTGTTAGGCTAAAAGTAACACTGCACATCATAAGGGCACATATTCTTAAGAATACTAATTGAACTTTTAGCATAGCTGAGCCAATACAGATTTTTACAGATGCTGGTACAAACTGATACTGCCTTGCTGATAGGGCCAATATTTGACTCCAGTACATTGAATTTCAAAAAGTTTAAACCAGAAAGTGCAAACAATTTTCAAACCAAGTAGTCTGTGTGAAGAAGGTAAAAAAATGTGTTTCTTTAACAGTTGCGACATAATGTGGTCACAACATACTGTTTTACATGACAAATTTTTAGTCTAGGCAAAGCTTCTGCTGACTGCCCTGAAACTCCAGACGAAGTTGTTTCACATTTCTTCAGAACACACACACCTAGTTTTTCTTAGTAAGTAGAATACATCTTTCAAGATAGCACTTAAAATTAGAAGTGGACTGAGACAGACTGCCCTTCCCGCATCGGAACATCTGGCATTAGCCAATATTATTGCATAATACATTATTTTCATTGTGGGTGCTAACTGTAAAGAAATTTCACACATCACTTTTCTGATTCAAACTGAATTATTTTACAACTCAAACAAGATTGCACCTTACTTAAACGTGTGGATTAATTATAATTCACCTCGATGTAACAATTACGTTATGATTACAAACTACAATGGTGTAGTTACCGGACGATAAAATGGACCAAACTGAATGGCCTACAGATAGTACAACCTCTAGTCATTCATTTTAAAAGATATTGTGGTTAGTCTTACAATTATTTTTCATAGTGATGATTAGTAACATAAACTAGAGATGAGCCGATATGGATTTTGAGCCTTTTCCAATATTGCCGATACCAATACTGATACTGCCTTGACAAGAAAAAATAACATTATTGCAAGTTTCTAAAAATAAAAACTAATTTTTAAACATTAATTCTAATAGTCTTCATTTTTTTGTTTCAGTGATAGGCCTAACTATTACCATAAATATAAATCTAGGAACCACATATTAAGCTTAAGCATATTTATAAGACCAAAATAACCTCCAAAAGCATGTCAGTAAGCAACGAAACTCTAAAAAAAACATAACACTTCAAATGGTGCGTGCATTCAATGCGCCGTTTTAAGTTTGTGGTACTATAGGACCTTGATGATGTACCGCCTCTCAAAACCAAGCATTTTCAAATGTTTTAAAAAGTTTTGAATTCTTGCGTGTTGCTTACGGTACAAAGAAATTCCACAAATCACTTTTTCTTCCAGCCATATAATTTGTTTATTGCTGGCACACACAAATAATTTCCCCATGTTCGGACCCTAACCTAACACCGTCATGTTCCTACAACAAAAACAAACAAACAAAACAAACAAAAAATAGGCAACTGTCGGAATGGCACCAGTAGGCGGCAGTAATGTGCAGCATATAACCAACATTACAAGATTACGTAAGTTTTTTTTATGTGTCGCCGTGTTCGCGGTTTGTTGTGAAACAATTAAGACAAAATATTTTTGGAGGTAATCGTAAATATTAATTATTGTTAATATTATACATGTGTTAGGCTGATTAAATGTTAAGTTTTGTTTATGCTGCAAAATTGCCTCCATACATAAAATTCAGTAAACGCAAATGGTGGCTACTATTGTTTTGTTGTATACATGTTTCGTAAACAATCATGCAAAACGTGCCTAATTTTGCTTTGAAAATAAACACAGCCAGTTGGGTACTTTAGTAAAAACCAATTTTAAAACAGTGATTATTTTAATAAAACCAAATAGTGAGCAAAGCACTCCAATTATGGCAAGTTGAAAACAGCTTCATCTTAGATTCTTAGGGCAAAATATCAGTTATAATATCGGCGATTTAAAAATGAATCGCGCACTATTCCGATAATTACGATATCGGCCGGTTTCGATATATCGGTACCGGTATCGGCTCAGTCCTAACATAAACAAAACATGTGCAGTAGTTATTTTCGAAGGATAATTTTTAACTAAAAGGTTTTAACCAATTTTTAACTACCATGACAAATTTACAGCCTGCTTACCTTCACTCTCATGCGGATACTTTTGATGCTATGTATTGTACTTTCGACCATATTGTTTATTTCATTTTCGTGTTGTTGCCAAATTTTAATATTGAAACCATTTTGTCTCGCTTGCTTTTAACGAGTACATTGTACTTCAATAAGTTACTTAAAAAGTTGGCTTGCCAAAAATATGCAAAAAATTTAAATGCTTGTCTTCAGAATCAAATCTAAGGAAGGAGATCCATTTTTATTCATATGATTTTCCCATCACCAATGGGGGGCAAATGAAACAAGAAAATATTGGTGTTCAGTATACATTTTAAGAAAATTCAGTTTTGGTGGTTGCAATATTTTGAATAATACCAGTTTTAATATCCTGTATCAGTACCTGCTTTGCTACTTAAGAATTCTTAAGATACTTTCTGTAGTAGTTAAAAAAAAAAAATATATATGCACATTTAAATTAGTTCTATACGTAAATATTTTCAAGATTGTGATAGGTGTATCACTACAAAAGTAGAAAGACACAACAGGAGCCAACAACATAGTGGATACGAATAACCTTAAGAAATAAAATTTAGATTAGATTAAATTATTTAAATATTTCAATTCACAAAACAAAATTAATGTTACACAAATATGCTTCAGAAAGGTTCAAACACAGTTTAATGAAAACTGATGTAACAACAATATATTTTATCCCACAATTCATTATGGAACAGCAACTGTGAAAAGTTTGTATACATGTATGTACTTACTACAATATTTATATTTAGCAACTAATTACATAATATATTACAGTTAATATTTACTTTACACTATTTATAAATGATTTCCTATGCAAAAAACTAATATTTATAAAAACAAAAGTACATAGGTACAGAGATTGCAAATTGAAAAAGGTGACAGAGAGGTTAAATACTAGCATTCTCAGAACCACAAAAAAGTTACAATATAAAGACAAGACACAAAAATTGATATCAATTCAAAGAGAAACAACTAAAAGTGTTTATATCTTCCTATGAAGGTGGAATAAACTAAGTACAAATTTATAAGATGGCATATAGCAGAAGTGCTAGAATCCAATATTTATTTTCTTATTAAATACATTTTAAAATATTTAACCGGAATTTCCTGACTTCACACAAATTTCCCTGATATTTCCCTGACTTTTTCAGAAATGTAAAATTCCTTTAACTTTTCCAGGTTTTCCCTGTTTTGTCTTATGCTAGACATCCTGCAGGTTTCATAAACTGTAATCCAGCTTCCCAAACAGAACAGGAAACATGAGACAAATTAGTAGTTACAATGTTTTCAACATCGGGAGTCACAAACCCTCCTTTAGAAAGCCATGGTCAGGGAGGCACAGGTGGTGGTGAAGAGAGATGTCAGAGACAAAATGAAACACACACAAACAGAAAAAGGCAAACAATAACCTTTTTGTTCCACGAAACACTACAACTTGGGTGTTTTACTTTCCTATGGTCTCTAATCCATAAATCTGCCTCCCTCCAGTTTCCTTTTCCCCTTCAGTTCTAGTTAATATTTAGTCTCCTAAACCCCATGGCCTCCTGTAAAGTTGACGATGCTACTGTCGTCGCAGCATTGTGTCATTTGAGCCTCTTCCTGTCACAGAATGAAAGCATGATTGAGAAAAATCACACATTTTACTACCTGAAAAAGCTACTTTATCTCAGTTGCTACAATCTAAGGATATCCAAGAGGATGGCAGTACTGGAAAAAAAAACCACTCGACTTCCCATATTCACAGGCAATGTGTGTATACTACTAAAGTCTGTTCAAAGTCTGTTCATGGTAAAGTAACCACTATTGAAAAAAAAACTTTGAAAAGATCATTGCCTATAACTACATGTATGCTACAGTACACATTGGAATGCAAATTACTATTTAAGTTGGCAGCAAATTCATAAAAATAGATCTACAATTTGATGTTGCATTACAAGTGTAATAATTTATACTTAAGAAAAATGTATACACATTAGAGTACTAATATGCATATAAGTTACACATTTACATTCATAACAATTCCATTCACTTGGATAGCACAAGAGTAAAGTAGCTCACTGGCAAAGTCTCACAGCAATGTTAATTTTAAAAGTGGATGAAAAGCAATACAAGAAAAGTAGATCCTAGGGAGGGTTTTAAAGATGTTCAGTTTACTTTGACCAGCCTACAACCTCCAAAAAGAAAAAGATCTGTGTAAACAGTAAGGTGAGGGGAAGACAAGTAAGGTGCCAAAGTATATCTTAAGAAAAAATAAAATGACACTTCAAAACAGGAGCTGACTAAAACATAAGTTTCTCTAGACACTGTTATTTTCTGATGTAGTTTTACACTGAATTTTTATTTCTGCATTGAAAGAATTGTAAATGTCGAAATATTAAAATTTTTGTAAAACAATAATGAATGCCTGTAACAAAATATAAACTCTCAAGGTTAAAAACCATCAATATAAGGACTTCCCACAATTCACCCTTTTCCTCAGGTTTCCTTAACAGCAAGTGGCGTTTCACAGTACCTTAAGTATTGCATTAAAGCTGAAGAACTTGCTAAGGTATGCTTCATTTAGTTTTCTCCTGAGTGAAACCTTCAACACATCTAAACCACAGTCCCTTCACGGTCATTTCCAGCTTTTTTAAAGCCATGCTAAAATTCTACATCAAGGATATTCCCCCACCTCAAGCAAACAAAGCTTAACCGAGTCTAGAAAATTACACAGAAGGTACCACGCACCATATAAGTACGCAGTGTATTAAAATTTTGCATATAAACTATTTCTTATTAGGCATTACCAACACAATCATTTTCTCTCTTTTCAATTAATATTAATTACAAATTAAATATTACAATTTATGGATAAAATATTAGTAAAGTTCAATTAAACTAAAAAATAAGGCACTTTTATGTTAAAACAAGTATTATATACTTCTGACATTAAATATCTAGGAAACAAGAAAGTACGTCATCCATTGTGTGATTTTTCAAAGGTTTGATTCAAAAGGGGTGAAGAAACCACGAATAGACTATATAAATAATGTGGTGAAATCTGTCAAATGACAGGCGGTACAAAATAATCCGATTGTGGTGACAAAAGTTAAAAATTATTTCTCCACCCTAGAACTACACAGATGCATATGGCAAGATTTCAATACGTGAACGGGCAATCAATAAGTGATTTTAAAAACTTTAAATTACACCAACCTCTGAAAGTTATAAACTTGTCCCGAATTCTACTGATGCAGATAAATAGTAGTTTCTTCTGTATTGTGTAGGTAGTAAAAACCCAATTGGAATGGCATCTCTGACTTTATGTTGACCAGTATGTAGAGCAATTCCAAATTTATTAGCACCCCAATACACCTATTTACTTTGATATGCCTCATAAAAGAACAATATCACAAAAAGGTACATAACTGGAAATTTAAAGTTATGCTGCACTGTAACGCTCGCAGTTACAGTGGATAGAAGAGGTTTCCCACCATACATCATGCAAAAAAACCACTCAAAAGGTGTGATGTTTCCATATGCATACCTGCCAACTATAGGAAATCATAATTAAGAAGATTTTGTAAACACAACAAAATCACTTAATTTTTTTATAAAAATTACACTAAACAATGCAGGCTTACCATACATACTACCACTTAACATGAAAAAGGTCCATTACGCTTTACTTACACTTATAACATAACTAAAAAACATAATATGTTTATATTTTATTACCTTTCCACTGTCAGTGGAATGTAAGACGAAGAATCAGAGCACAGCAATTTTAAAGATGTAACTACCGCCCGAAGCTTTCTCCAAGACATCTGCATTGCGTTGTTAGCTTAATTGGTTAAATCTGCACTAAAATAGTGAACTAAAACTACTTTTCTACTTCGGTTAGAGCACTATGGATTCATACCACTATTATTTATTTTTGCTATGTTGTTGTATTCTGCTGTTCATGTTGAAATGGAACATTGTGGTTTTAAAGAAGCAGCTGTGGCTTTCTTGACTTTCTTTAGGAATTCTGTACTAAAAGTTTGTTCATAATATAAGCCTGATTTCCTGCATTCCAAAACCGAAATTGATTCTATAGTCTCATTAGACATGGAGGATCTGAACTGGGTCCTGTTTTTTATCACCAAACTGAAAACACGCTTGTATTCAACATTGCTGTGTGGAATGGACAGGTTGGACAACATTATTTTACATATGCTATTGTATTTTAAAATGCCATCCACACCACAAATCCTGGATAACTTGGCCCACTAAACATCATCACTATCTCCTGTAGCACTAAGGGATGAAATGTTGTCTATCTGAAGAGTTGAGAATTGTTTTTCAGTTTCGTCCATAGCTGCATTCCTAGTTTCACCTTCTTGTACAGGAAAAATCAAAGGAAACAAATCCACAAAGTAGCGAACAGAAGAAAAGTTGGCATTGTCGAGATTATTCACTCTTGCCACAGCTGCATTTTACAGACCTCATTTGTTATGGGGAATTTCTGAACAATGAAGTCACATGCTGTAACAAAGTTTCTCTCAAAATATGAATATGTAGAGGTGTTGACTGAAGAATTACATTCAGTTTTTCAAATGTTGGGAGGACACCTACAAGAAATTCAAAAAATGTTTTATTTAGGTCGGAAGAAAGAGAGATATAGTTTTTCTTCCCGATACACAAAAGGACTTTTATTCTGCAGAATAAGAGCATCACTGTTTACTGATGTCAAAGCAATTCACTTTTTGCTGGAATCCGTAGCAGAACCCAAATTCTTACTTTTCTCATTTATGTTTTTCTGAAACATATCCCATTAGAGATTGAACAGGATGATGATTATAGTTTGGGTATTTTGTAAGAAGTGAGATTCGAAGATGAAGGTTTCTCATTTGACACCATTCTCTTAAAGAAACTAAGCAATGGTTCCCACTGTTCAAAAACCCTCAGCAAACTTCTTCCAAGAGAACACCATCTTGAACAGACATGCTTAAGTATTTTCTTCACTTCTGTATCATGGAGCTCTTGAAAATTTTGTAACCTTTCTTTTCTTTTAAACTTTTTTCCAAATAATAAAAAATGTCCACAAGAATGTCGTCAACTTTTACTGGCAAGGCAAATACAGCCTTTTCTGCTGATAAATTTATCAGGTGACTAATGCAACCAATCACAATAAGCCCAGGGTATTTCTCTTTCAACACTGCTGCAACACAATTTTTATGGCCAACCATTAGAGCTGCATTATCTGCACAAAAAGCCACGCAGTGTTCAACAGGAATGTTATTGCATTCAAGCTGTGCAAGCACTAAATTACCTATATTCTGTCCAGTAGAATCTCCTTCCAAGGCAGGGGTAGAAAGAACAGAGTTCACAATTTTCTCCTGTGTATCATCGTAAAATGTCACTGCAATGGGACACAACTTTGAATTGGTGTCATAGCTTCCATCATATGAAACAGAAAACTGTGTATTCTGCAAACATTGTACTACACAAGATTTTGCATCAGAAGCCATTTCCTTTACAATTGCTGAGGTTTTTGTACGACCACATCCATACTTCTTTGCAATTTCCAAGTCCGGGAACATTGTTTTTAGTAGCGAACCTGCATGATCTGTGGCAGTTAGGGGAATGTTGTGTTCTACCAAAAAAGAAGTAAACAAGCATTCTGCTCGTGTACCGTCCAAATCGACATTTCCAGGTTTTGCTAAGAACTTAGAAATCTTCTGAGTTTCTTCCTGGCACTTTATGTTGGCGACATGATTTACACTTTTATCATGTACACTTATATCTGTTTTCCCACCATGTGCAATGTTTATGTCGCATCGGCATATACTACAAAAGCCAAACCTATCGCCCTTGTCTGATTTTATAATACATGAAAACTCTACACTGTGTGATTCCCAGAATGGCTGGTAGTAATACTGCTTTTTTCTACTCATCTTTAGTTTTAAACTTTGCAGAGTCGAAAATAAATAACATATCAAGATATCACAAAAACATGGCCGGCAAGAGACATAATCCACACCACATTGTAATCACAGTCCATACGTAGTTAAATACAGCTTTTATTGCACACTGTATTAAAATCCTTTAACATGCGTTTCAACTAGACTTCAAATTGAAACAGTGTACGGTAAAATCAATGTCCACACGTATTTGTATTCACAAACAAATCCAGTGGCTATCAAAAACTCCACAGACGAAAAAATGCAACTCCAACAATAAATAGATATGCGAAAATCGATTGCCGCCCTCTCATAACATGATCTCTTGGATGCAGGCAAAATCAGTAGTGATCTATATTGTCACAACATTACGATTTCCGTGTTTCAATGTAAAATAATCAGTTCCCCCACCTCCCTCCTAAAAATTAAATCAACTAACTAAAAATCGGAAGAATGTATATAATTCCGGAAAACAATATATGAAAGCTTTTTCCGGAAAACGTCTGGAAAAATCGTTGGCAGGTATGCATGGTATTCATGCACGCATGCAGGCAATAGGCTGGATGAACTCTCTGCTAATGCGACCCTGGACAAAAAATATAAGGAATAGGTGACCCAGCGCTTTGATGAACAATCAGCAGTACTTGTCCTACACAGCTTTAGGGACCATCTCGTTGAAGTGAAGCACTATTTGCAGGAAATTTTGAACAATTTGGATGATTCCAAAGACGACGCACTGTGGCAATGTGAGAAAGAAAATGACGACAGATAGTCCAATTCTGTTGAAGATGGATCAAATAACTCCAGTAGTTTTCAGTCAGAAGACTGTCATCAATGTTTTTGATGAACTGCAATATTGAGATATTTAGACATAGCTAATAATTTATTTCTGTGCTGTAACTTTTTATATATTTTAGGGTTGCACTAAATTAACTGTTTTGTTATGCAAACATACTTGTGTAGGTCATGCAAGTTAGTGTTTTTACAGATTTATTTTAGAAATGTTTTTGTTCATAATGTTGTTTTTGTAGCAAGTGTTTATATAAAAAGAAAATATTCACAATTAAAACAATTATGTGGTTATAAGTTTTTAAAGCAGTTTACAGTTTTGGTTATCTATTCGTATCAAACATGGCTGCAAAGAACTGTGTCTTTAATTCTTCGGAAAATACCGAAATCACTACGTGTGTGTGTGTGTGTATCGGCCCTTTTGCCTAGAATTTCCTGCAGCAATTGTTTTTAAGCTGGTTGTTTATGCAAACTTCTAATAACTCAATTTGAAATATGCCGCGCACAGCCATTACACTGCAACGCTGTGCTAACCTAACATGCTCCCTCCTCTTACACGCCTGATGAGAGGGGAAGCAGTTACCTATCAAACGTAGCCACTTTGCATCCAATATCTCTCTCTCTCTCTCTCTCTCTCTCTCTCTCTCTCTCCCTCTCCCCCTCCCTCCCTCCTCTTTCTCAGCCGCACACCTTCCTTCCTGCTCTCACATGCCTTCGAGAGGGGAAAATGTTGTCTAGCAAAAAATAAGTCTCTCTTCTCTCTCGGCCGCACATGCTCGCTTCCACCACTTAAATGCCTAGCCGCAGAGCAAGTAAAGTGCACCTTGCAATCTGACAAATATTCTAAAGATTAACCATTGCTCAAAATAGTTACCCTATCAAGAGTAGTATTTTAAAGCAAATGGTTTTGCAATACATTTTAAGAAGCAATTATTAATTTTTTGCAAAGAGGTTTTCTTTTGTGATTAAAGTTTCCACCCCCCACTCCCAAGTTGGTGTTTAATTGAATCTGGCGTAAAATCAAAATGATTTTGTCAGAGGAGATAAGAGTTGAATCATGAACAACACATGCAGCCCATGACCAACTTTCCGGAGTAATACTACACTGTCATGGCTACAGTCAAAGCCATGGACAGCAAGTCTGGAGTATCAGCTGAGGATGTGGATGATGCAACAAAGGTCAGTAAATTGAACGTGCTTCCCAACTTCAATGGTACCCCACAACAGTGGTGTAATTTCTCTAGCCTGTTTGTGACGTTAGTCTCAGACAACCACTCTCCGTTATTAGTTGAAAAGTTAGCATATTTGAAGTTGGCAAACTGTGAACCATTGGGAATGATCCACTCTATCTTTTTAAGAGGCTAACTTTGAAGTTGCCTGGTATTTGCTAGGGGATCGCTATGAGAACAAGTGTCTGATTATGTTGGCACTATTGCAAGTGCCTTCGGCCTCAGTAGATTCACCAAGGTATTTACTATGTAAATTACCTACTGTTGTATCTGCAAAACTAGCAGCACTAAAGGAATAAGGGACCCTGGTAAACAACTGGGATAGGTTTCTCCGTATTTTACGTAAACATCTGGATTCAAAGTTACAGATAGAGTGGGAGATGATGTTAGGTCAAGAGTTTCCCAGATTAGATGAATTCTGTGCATTTCCTGAGAAACATTGTAGGGCCCAAGAGGCAGTCAGAGCATCTCGTAGCAAAGCTTCTGGATCACAGACTTGTAAACAAAAACCTTTAATTCAATCCAAGCATCATTCAAATTTGCTAGTTAGTGCATCTCTGTCTCTCTCTCTCTCTCTCTCTCTCTCTCTCTCTCTGTGTGTGTGTGTGTGTGTACGCATGTGTGTAATGCATCTCATCTTCTGTACAAGTGTTCAGATTTTCCTCAATTAACCTCACAATTGTTGGGAAATGCGTTAGCTAGGCCTCTTGCTGCTCACTCCGTCGTTTTGTGACTCCTTGCTCTGTTCGTCCCCTCGCTTGGAAGAAATTGTGAAGAAATTTTGGGGAGTTGAGGAGTTCCCAACCACTAAGAACAGTTCACATGAAGATGAGCTTTATGAGATGTTTGTAGAAACACACATGCGTATGGAGGATGGTCGTTATAGTGTGGGCATGCAATTCCACACCTCACCCCTAGAGGAGTGTTAAACCCGAGCACAAGCTATAAATTGTTTGTTTGTCCTTTAAATATATCTATGGGGAACTCAGATTCCATGGAGGACTATTTTGCATCAGGGCATATGGAAAAAGATCCAGAAAATCAAATTCATACAACGCCAGACTATTACATTCCCCATCACTCAGTGGTTAAAATGGAGAGTTCCACCACCAAGTTGCAGTACTTTTTTAATGTCTTAGAAAAATTAAATACTAACATTTATTATAGTGTACATTTATAGCATCAATCCTCAGTGATGTAGTATTATAATTTTATGCAATGATTTAAGAAAAAAAATTAAAATTGATTGAGATTATTATTTTTTTGTAATTCCATACATTGACTTACTAAGCAAGAAAATTAAAATTGGGAGTAAATTATTTTTCTTGAAACATGATCTCATGAGGGTCATCTTATTTTCGGGTGAATAGAGAAAGATGCCATTCTAAATTATTTGTATTACCTCCAATAAAAAAAGGCATACATTCTGACAAACATCAAAAGAACGCAGGCTGAAAATGAGGATTTTCCTTAGTAAGAAGTTCTTCCGGCTAAGAAGTTTTTATTAGCTGGTCCCATGAAAAATATCTTACACGAGTTTTACTGTATTTAATGTTTCAAAGTGTCGCAATCATTCGTGAAAGTAGTTTTTGGTCATACACATTTTAAAAAAGTGATTGAATTTTTGTCAGTTAAAAGATATGTTTGAAAAAAATTCTGCATTTATTTGAATAGAAAAATTTTGACTTAAACAAACACCATCAAGTTAAGTGATTACCAAATAAATTTCAAAACAACACACAGCACATCACGATTCATAAAAGTAACTCTTACACAAACATTATGCTGCCTACTGACCTGGAATAGAGGAATGAAAATGCGAGGAGGAGCTGCCCCAACGAGGGTCAAACGGTTGTAGGAACTGATGCTGGTGTCTTTCTGCTTGCTGCTTCTGGAAGCGAGGTGGGAGGTTGCTCTGGAACTGCCGTGAGAACACTACGTCCTGGCCCTGTCGCTCACCCCTCATGTCACGATCACGTTCCCTCTCGCTGCGCTCCCCATGAACTTCCCTCTCACCTCGCAGGAAACTGCTTGGCTGCTCTCCAACCTAGTAGTGCAAAGGTATTTCTGCAGTTTTTCACAACATTATCTACTGCAATCAGTTGAAAACTATTGAAGGTCAAGCATTTAGTTTGAAAACTTCCAATACTATATTTGTCAGACTCGCATAGCATTGCTACAAATTTACACATATTAGAAAAAGTGGCCAACTTAAATATTTCAGCATTGCAGCCAACTTCTACTTCACATTATAAACCCTACAATAAAACCCCACTTTAACATTTAACATTCCCATACCTTACGTTGTAACGTTGGCCGCGCAGTTTCACAGCAGATGTTAAGTCGCCACAGCTAGCTCAGAAGTAGTACACGAGACTCAGTAAAATGGACGCCAATTACATATGAAATAAGGTCAAGTTCTAGAGTATTTGTTATATACTTTTATTTACTATTGAAGTTACACAGTTCACTTCCGAAGTTCTGAATATGCAGAGTACGAAACGTTCACAGATAACCATACAAGTGCATCACAGCGCCACAGTCACTTACTTAATTATTATGTTTCTTACAACCGGTCCGAAGAAATAAGGAATGCGGCGACCTCCCACACCGGCGGAGAAACAATATAGCAAAGTCTAGTTGCCGATGTGGGGGTTATAGTCACACCCAACACGGCCTAGGTGAGCATTGTATGACTGAACTGAAGGGTGACTGCTTTCCAACTGCCCTCGCCGCCGACTGACCTCCAACTGACGTTAACAACTGCTTGAAGGGCGACAGGCACACGAGTATTTGTGCTGCCTATCACCCTCCCCCCCTCTCCCACTAAGAAAAGGGCCTGGCCACGCACGCACGCACTCTACGCGTTATTGAAACTGACACGTTAACGAAACTTTGTTGTACACACTAAAACTGCGCCGTCAACATGCAGATAAACGAACTTCTCGCACAGCAAAACTTGTTGACACGTTCTGAAAAAAGCTAAATAATGCTGACGCTTAACAAAAACTGAAAACTACAACGTTAAAAACAAAACGACAACCAACTCCTGATAAACGTAAAATAGCAAACGTCTGCCGGATAAACAAACTATCACGGTAAAACAAACCACCACAGCTTTAATTTCGAATACCGATAAAAATATTATGAAGCTTAGCAAAGTTAAAGAAAATGAAACAAGTGTCCCGAAAATTAAAAATACTGCGTCATTACAACGTTTGCCCAAGTTTTACAGCAGTTTATATTGGTAAAACTAAAACCTCTTAAGTCAAATCTCAATTTTACAGACACTCACAGTTCCCCCAAAGTCATGACAGAGTTGTCTATATGAACTGAAATGGCTAAATTTCAACCCATGTGCTCTCCCTCACCCCAAACATCAAAATTGCGTCCAAACGCCATAGTTTCCTAACTGGGTACATGAAGTCATGTACACATGTCGTTAATGAAAAATTAATTTTTATTTGCAAAATACAAATTTATATATTAAGGTAATGTATTTAGAGTAAAATGATACACCAGTTATGCAAGAGAGACTTGTGAGTAAATAAAAATTAACGAAAAAGCAGACCGCTACACCGTGCAATCGCCCAACACAATAGCTGCCAGGGTTTACATTCCTCACTAAAAAAATTACGCAGACTATATTATTTTAGTTTATGAAATATAAATTAATTCGTTAGGGTGATATATTCTGAGCAAAATGGTACCCCCGTTACATATGAAAGACTACTGAATAAGTTAAAATCAATGAAAAAATTAACTGCAACACCACACATACACTTAACAGTTGCAATATAGCTCTCAATTACATTTCCCACATGGAAATGAGACACTTATGTAAATAAAATATTAGTTTAACACACACACATCATCACTTCAAAACTGTGCTACATTAGTGTATATACCTAACAAATGTGAAAAATATTCAAAAAGCAAAACCAATGCTGTTGCAAACTCTAATAAAATGTTGCATCTATAGCAAAAGATGTTTTGAAACACATGACAAAACAAAAGATATATGTATTAAAAGTAAAATTATTTTAATTGGTAACTTGTAGTCACTAAAATGTGGCTAACTCAGACTGGCTAAGAACATTATTTCCATGCAAAAAAGTGGGTTTAATGGATAGTACTAAACAACAGAATACGCAATTCAAACACTACAATATGTAAACAAGAAATAAAATACAAGCTGTTGCCACTATCAATAAATATAATTCTTCATCATTCTTACAATTTGGCATTAATGAAGTTTAGTGAAGGTGGGAAGTTAAGTTCTCCTGCCATGAGAAAAAAAACCTTCAGAATAGTGTGCACTGAAAGATAGGCTGCTAGTGCTTCCAGCGAGAGTTAAAATTGTGACTCGCGCACACTCTTCAAGCGTCTATAATTTCATTTTCTGTTCTGTTGCTGCACGACTGGCTACTACTCTGTTGACTGCCTAGGGCCTGGGGCACGAAGGAGGCAGTGCCTACTAAAAGTATCTTCTGAAAGCTTCATTACACCACTGAAAACTGTCCAATCAGGGTGTCATGTGATGCAGTCATATCTTAATATAGCACTAACACCCCATGCAACACAGGCATGTATCTCATCACATCATCACAGCGCGACTCTTGTCGTCCTATCTATATTGCACCCTATTACAACAGCCAACTACATGTCCTTAGCTTGACGCGTAATTTGACTATATATTATTCAATAGACTGCCACGTAGCATTGAACAACTGAGTAAATCTCATTTCAAAGATTCAAGGCTTCCTTAATTCATAGATCTACTCAATAACTGAATCTTTCAATATGTAAATTTTGCCCAGTGGCGCTGTTGCATTTATATATTATTACTATCGTTGTACAGGAGTATATTATTGTCATTGTTGTACATAAAGTTTTTTTCTTTGCATTATTTTCATCTTGTAAGATTCATTGTAGGCCTACTACAAGTGATACTTTCGTTAGCAAGATTTTAATTTTACACATTAAATTTTATTTTACATGTACAAAATCAAATGGAATCTGTGTATTCATTGCCTATATACGAGGGTTATTCGGAAAGTAAGGTCCGAATCGCAGTAGCTAATATAATTTTGTGCGAACATTGTAACGCTCATGCGCACCAACTCCCGGCATGCCTTGCTCGTCAAACGATGCAAATCAGGCCGACCATCAGTGATCACAGAAGATTTGGTCAAAGCAGTGGATGAAAGGATTAGTGAAGAACGGCGATTCACAATTTCAACTTTAGCATTGGAATTTCCGAATTTGGGTAAAACAACTTTGCACAAAATTGTCTCTGAAAATTTGCAATTTCACAAATTGTGCGCACAATGAGTTCCCAGGCTATTTACTGAGAAACACAAAATGAAAAGAATGGCTTGTGCTCTTGATTTTTTGGACCGATATCATAAGGAAGGTGATCAATTTTTAGTGAAAATTGTCGCAGGGGACGAGACATGGGTTTCTCACATAACCCCAGAGTCTAAACGTCAGTCAATGGAATGGCGTCACCAGACATCACCAGTCAAAGTCAAGGCCAAGCGGACAATCTCAACATGCAAGGTTATGGCAACCGTGTTTTGGGATAGACATGGAGTCTTGTTAGTCACGTTTATGCAGCAAGGGACAACAATCAATGTAGCCTCTTACTGTGGTACCCTGACTAAACTTTGACGTGCAATACGAAAAGCGACATGGCCTTCTGACGCCTGGAGTTTTGTTGCTGCATGACAATGCCAGACCCCATTCTGCTATTCAAACCCAAAATCTGATCAGATCTTTTGGATGGGAACAGATTGACAACCCACCGTACAGTCCAGACTTGGCGCAGAGCAATTTTCACTTGTTCCGCTACCTAAAGGCAAACGCCTTTAGGTACGCAAGCGCTTCGCCACAGATAACGAGGTGAATGAAGCAGTTACAGACTGGTTATCCTCACAGGCAGCAGATATTTATGACTTAGGCATACAAAAGTCTGTAGAACGCTATAACAAATGTTTAAACAAATATGGAAACTATGTAGAAAATAGGGAAACATGCAAGGAATTAAATAAAAAAACGTTTTTTTGAAAAAATTTGTGATGGTTCGTTTTGTAAGAAATCTGAACTTACTTTCCATATAACCCTCGTACATAGTGTATATACTGCCTATTTACAGGGGTAGATTTTAAGGAATAATGATGCTTGTCCAACGAACAGGTAAAATTTAACTTGCCTGTCCGTAACTAATTTCACCTGTCTGATTCACTTAAAATATTTTAACTTAATTTCACTACCAAAAATTTTTAAGGATATCATGTACAAGTTTTTAAATACCACACAAGTATAAAAATATAATGAAAGGTATGATTAAATGTCAATATTTTCTCCCATGTTAACACCTTGCATGTTATTAATCAGAACTTCCTGATGAATCACTATTAGTAACATCCTCAAGTTGTAGTTTAACAAAACACTTCTTGTATGGCGGCTGAAATGGCAGGCATTTCCTCTCAGCACGATGAAACCAAAGTTCAATGGCAGGAGTGGGATCAAACTTGCCAATGCTACTTGAATCAAGCTGTATCTGCATAAGCAATGTTAGTGTCTCATCATCATTTAAGCAGTTGTGTAAGTCTGTTTTTTGCAGATTTCACCACTGAAAATCCTCTTCCACAATCTGCAGTGTGAGCACGTAGTGACAGTACAAGATCCACAAGATACAGAACATTAGCAAATTTATTGCTGCGTTTTTTGTTAATTTCAGTCCAAAAGAGGCTCTGCAAACTGGGAGATGATACTGATACACAGTACTTTACAGAGATGTCCCTTCAGGCTCAAATATTTCACACTTGAAATCATTTTCCACAAGGGAACATGAGAAAAAATGTATCAGCTTAGCAATACCCCCATCCACATAGTCTTGTTAATTGTTAACTGGCCAGGTTTTGAAATTGAAGACTGTTGTTGTAGCAAGCAATGCAGATATTTCAGATTCCTTTTCAGCAAATCAAGACTCTAAACACTTAACAATGATATCAATGATATCCAACTTCTTGGAACTTTTCAAAGGGTCACCTTTCAACCGTCTTCCATAAGGTTCAGTAGCTTTCATCCAAAAACGGGAATGAAAACCTTCATTGTCCTTCAGTTTTGTGCAACATACAAATGGTTTCCTGAAAGGTTAAGTTAGTTTCAGCTACTGTCAAAGTGGTCTCCCGAAAAAACTGTGACAAGTAAGTCAGTGCACAGAGCAAGTCACAGAAAAAATGCAGATACTGCACTGGCTCGAAACTTTCCGACACGTCCTTAACTAATTTGCAAGTGTAAATGGTTGATGCATCAGTGGGTGACTCTTGCAGTAGATTTGTTGCCTTCAAATGAAGAGCAGGAGTTGTTTTGATTACATTTGTAACTGATGATTTCATGTGAGAATCCATCGAGTTCTTCCAAATCATGTAGGTGAGTGTATTTTGAGTGTTTCACAGTCCTTTAGCATACTGCGATGCACTGGACTATAATTGTAGAATGAGTACACTTTAAGAAAATGTCAATTCTTGAGTGTAATGGTAGTTTGATGAGTGCTGAATTTACAAGTTCCAGACAGTGAGTCATACAATGAACAGCAACTAAATTTGGTTTGATGGTTTCTTTCAGTTTATCTTGCACACCATTACCCAAACCTCTCAACACTGAAGCACCATCACAGGGAAAGCCTACCAAATGTTTCTTCACAGCCTCAATGTCATAGCCACAATAATCAAACGGAACTTACAAAATTACATTCAAAATTTGAGTAGCATTAGGCTTGTCAATACGCTTGACTGCTACAAAATCAGTATAAATAACATCCTACATTATATACACAATGACCTGCTCGAGCACAGTACTGTCAGTTGACTCATCACACATGACAGAAAATAATCAGGACTTTTAAGATTAATTTCTAATGTTCTACATTCGACATCAGCTATTGCACTCGTAAATTCCGTACACTTTTTGTCTGAAAGATATGAGTTGCTAATATCCAGACCTTTCTTTTCATCAAGTGCACACTGCCAAACAAAGTTGGTGAAAGATCGCCCATGTTTGGAGAGTGCATGTAATGTGCAGAAAAGTATCTGCATTTTTGTCAGAGCCTCTTTGTTAATGCTCTGCAATGCCTTTTCTGCTTGAGATGTCCCAGGTGTTGCCATCTGCATGTTCTGTAAATCTTGAATCTTGACGCTGTTTGTGGCAGTTGCTTACCACTTGAGATGTCAAATTTTCTTTGCAAAAACTTGAAGAACTAGTTTCAGATAATTTTCACAGGTTTACAGCACATTTTTTTTTTGCTCATTTTCATACCAAACCCACTGAAATTCTGAAAGTCCTCTATTAAAAAAGTATTTTGAACGTACATGTTTGTCATATTTATGATTGCATTTTTTTTTCATTGTATGTTTTCTGCTTCTTTTCTGGTGGCTTAGAAGCACCGCTAACAAATCACAACATAGTACTATAAAACAAACCTTGTCATTCACTAACAAGTCCGAGTTACAGCACCTCGTCTAAAGTGACTAGGGACAACTCCTCGGTTGGCATCCTAGATCAACCCTTCAGACCCCAGTCAAGGTACAGGCTGGGTTACGTGTGTGTGGTTATCTCTCTCATATACTTTCTTTCTGCACCTTGTTCTTATTATTTCTCACTTCATCCCCTTTCGCTACTTCCACTCATGCAGAAACAGGTACGTGCCTACCCCAGAATCCCATCCTATGCCTCTTGGAACCCACACCTCTTAGGAGTGGAGGTTTTCTCGACTGTCGCAACCTTCTACGAGTGATTTGGTAATACTGCGACTTCCCACAAAGCTAACCCANAGGGAGCTCTGGGTTTAAGTGATAAGCTCAACTGGCGACTTCCCGCCTTACTGTGTAGCATGGGAGCGGATGCCCCAGCCCTTCTGTTTATACCTATAGACAGGTGCTTGGGTCTGTCTGTGACTTCACGCTTGCCAAGTCTCTTGCCTGGAGATCAACAGCTTGGCCTACCCAAATAACTCCAGTTTCCTTCAAGTCATGCCAGTCTTCATGAACACCTGCTGTCTCCCATTATTCTACTCTAATTCCTATGCCTTGCCACAGGACTGGGCGAGATAACGTGGCTAAGCAGGGGCTAATCCTGGGTGCCAGCCTGATGGGGGAAGATCAGGGTGCAAGCAAGGTGTATACCTGGAAATGAGAGGAAGTTTCTGGTCAGAGGGGGACACCAGCCAGCGCATCAAGTGGAAACCACACCCCACGAGCGATCTCTCCACTGCTGCCTACACCACCTAAGAAAGTAGTTACACTCGCACACCCTCGAGTAGTTTGTCGCCTATACACGACACCAAGTATACACCGGCACAGACACAAACCAGATCAGCACCTCCAACCGCACCACCAAATGCACAACAAGCCATCATAAGAGTTGCACAAACTGGCCCGTCTCACCCTCATTTCAAACCCCATCAAGATGACTGTGCAGGCTAGCAAAACCCCAGTAAAGCACATAGGAGTGGGGTCAATTTGAAGGAGCTTCATGGTTTCCTCCAGGACACCTCCAATGGTAACACTCTCACCAAGGCTCTGTGTGACAAGATCACATGGCATTGCAACCCTCCTGCTGCACCTCTTTTCAGAGGACTGTGGGAGGCAGACGTGAAGGTGGCAAAATCCCAATTGCACAAGATGGTTGGTAACCAGCTGTTAACCCACAAAACGTTTTATACCATTTTGACTACGACAGAAGTAGTCCTGAATTCCAGACCACTTTGAGTCCTGTCGACAGACCCCTGTGATCTTACAGCATTAACTCCCAATAATTTTCTAACCTTAGGATCCCCATAGATCCTTCAAGAACACAATGTAATGTCAGTTCCAGCTAATCGACTGTCAAGATGGACTTTGCTGAGCAGATGCAACAATCTTTTTGGGCTCGATGGCGTAAGGATTATCTGCATCAACTACAGATGCGGTGTAAATGGACTAACGAATCTCGCAACGTAGAAGACGGCGACCTGGTGCTTAAGCAAAAGCTCAATCTTCCCCCACTTCATTGGAAGCTGGCTCGTGTCAAAGACATTCCCCAACCCAGATGGCATGTTGCGTGTTGCACAGCTGCTTAGGTCTTCAGGAAGCATCACCCGGCCAGTAGCAAATTTGTGACCCCTTCCCTTAAACTGAGTTTGAAATTTTTATTTCAAGGTGGACGGGATGTCAAGTGATCCCCTTTCGGACCTGAATAGTTACATGGAACTTTGTTTTTGTTTTGGTGTGTTATTGTGTTTGTAACCAGCGTGACTTGCCATTATATATGCTAACGTTAGCACTGTGACCGTCATTCGTTTCCTCCAGTCAGTGAACAATGGCAAGATGGCAACACGGTACGAGATTCTGTTTAAAC
The DNA here is from genome assembly GCA_002778355.1 of Clitarchus hookeri. Classification (NCBI taxonomy): domain Eukaryota; kingdom Metazoa; phylum Arthropoda; class Insecta; order Phasmatodea; family Phasmatidae; genus Clitarchus; species Clitarchus hookeri. The sequence goes on from NQII01006075.1 coordinate 108,701, forward strand.
AGTCATGTTTATGGAAAGTTGTGAAAAGTTGCTCATAATTACGACGGAACAATTACTGTGATATGACAATGTCTGTTGCATGATAAGTGTGCCCTCATAAGGTTGTCCTTTCATCCATATTGTAAAATTTTTTTTTATGTTTTCCACCTAAATGTATACTGATTAAAATATATGAATTAAGAATTCCATTTAGTCTGGTTGAAATCGTTACAAAAACAAACAAATTCATTTTCTAATAATAACACATACATTTTTTGCTATAGAATTTATTTAACGAAATGGAGGAATTTTAATGACAAAATAAGCTCATTTTATTTACTGTAAAGGTGGGGCCCTAACTATGTCATGTAATTCACAAATTAAATTTCCAGGGCAGTTATAAAACCAAAATTGGATGTTAGAGAATAATAAAAGTAGTACAAGTACCTGTATCGGTTGCCTGAAGTCTGCAGCAGGCTCCCTGTGCTGAGTCTTATCTTCACTGCGACTCTCGCTGCTCGTGCGAGACCTATCTCTGTCCCTTTCCCTTTCTCGCTCCTTGTCCTTGTCCTTGTCACGACTCTTCTCCCATTCTGGTAGAAGTAAAGGAGGAGTAACCTCCTCATGTTGCTCCTTTGGCTTGCTGTCCCACCCCATACGTTGCTCCAGCTCTTGCAGCTTCTCTGCTGCCTTCTACAACAAACATGGAAATTCCAACTGTGTTAAAACTTAATACATGTTAGATATTATATATCTTAAAGAAAGGGAATAAAAAAAGATAACCTTCTGATTGATGTAAATTTTTGGTTACTACTATGCCTTTTATTTCTCTGCAACATAAAATCGGGAATGTATCATTATTTGCTATAATAAGGGCCTAAAATTTGCAAATTTTGAAATAGGGAGGAACAATATTTATTCACGAAGTTCTGCAATAACTTCCGTATATCCTAATCAAAATTGCTTGTTTAAATGTATCCAAAACCACAACGGTGAGCTTCTTTTAGACAACTGCGAAGCTTCAAAAGTTACAAATAGAAATCCAAATTTTAGAAATTCTCTTTGTAATATTAAATCAATACAGTGGAACCTCTATCCATAGAATTTCAGGATACTGACATAAAAATTCTATAGATGCAGACTAGACATATTAGTAAAAAGAAACCTCAACCCCAAAGGCCACCAAGGGTTCTCTGCCTGAACCTGCTTAAAAACCCTCCTAAAATAGGTGACGTGCCAAGCATCACACCCGCCACGCGTCATAACAAGTAAATTTGAAATATTCCACTGCAGTAAAAATACTGGGTACACAAATGACATCTATTTTAAAAACTGCACAAATGCAAACATGTTAATAAAAACTCTATGATTGCATCTGTCGTATTTAAGTTGACCTGGATGGCCAAATATGAAAAAATGAGCATGTAAATCTGCATTGTTATTTGTCTGCTAACTTTTAATCTGAAATGAAAGGAAACAGAAAAAGTGAAGTTTGGGAGAATTTTAATATTAAACAAGATGATCCCTACAAAGCGATTTGCAAACAACCCTCTCCAGTGAGCAACACTGCTAGCAGATCGATACATTCCTCCAAACCTTCTTTGTTTCCGTGTAAGCCAAAGGATAAACAAAATTCCAGGGGGAGGGAGAAAGGAAGAAGTGATTTTTTTTCAGATGTGTCACATTCCAGCACTGCAAAAAAAAACCAGCACGTCACTGCCTAAAAGAAGCAAAAACAATGGAAGACTGCCGCCCACCACAGTTGTTGATGTTCTTTTAACGATCGTAGGTTACCGCTATCGTACAGCACGCCACAATGTTTTGGTTTATAGCGCCACCACGAGTTACTTAATTAAAGTATTTTCCAAACATATCACAATCACCACATATTTATGTAAAAAAAGAATAATTTGTTACATATTTACAAACCTTAAATAAATTTAATAGAAGTTTATCTGTATACATTAAATGTTATCTTCACACTTTGTCATTGTTCAATTCTTCCACGTATTAAATAAAACATTTAATGAATTTTACCTGCATTGGTTTAATGAAGTTGCAAGCAAAAGGCAAGTATTCAAAATAGAACCTAATACTGCAAACTATATTTAAATTGTAGAACTGGAACCAGAACAGATATTTTTTTGTTATTCGACCCATTCCTACATTTTACCTTTCAATTGTTTAAGATGTCTTATGTCTTTGGTTATTTCTATTTATTGAATTCTTCATATACTTAACTTTCTTTACTGAGCTGGCATTTTACTTAAATAAATTATACTTGTTTCCCTATTTAAACAAAACACATAAGTACAATATTTTAATGTTCTAAAGTTTTGCAGATTTCTTATAAACATGACACAATTATCTTCCATATCAAACCTTATCAGGTCAAACAAAATTTTCTGCTTTCAAGATCCTACCCTGAGGTTGAATTGCAGTGCCCTCGTGGCTGACTGCACAGTAACTGTCGCATACACGACCCACAGTAAAAGTCGCATTTCACTTCTCTGCGCTCCTACTGCGTAAGATTCCCCTGCAGGTCAGCAGCCAACAGGCCAATCTGATCAGGTCACAACTCTGCTAATAGCCCATATCCAATGACCTTTGCGAGAATTAAATTGATGATCTCCTGAGTAAAAGACGTTGTTTTACTGCATGGATGTTGGTTAGCCTGCATATAAACACTTACTAAATAAAATGGAATAAGTTCTGAATTCTGTAAAGGTGGATTCTAAAATAACCAAGTTCAAATCTATTACATCAATGGCACGGTGGTGATCAAATCAAACTAAAAGCAATGAAAATTAAATAGGCAATATTGAATTTTACAATGTTTACATTTTTGCAATAACTAAAGGTGCATGGCCTTGTGTCATGTATACTATTATACATAATACTGCTGCTTTTTTAAATAAATTTGTATTTCAGTAATAATCATCTAACTTTTGCAAAAAGTGTCAATAGATTTCGCTCTTGCTTAAAATGACTCTAAATATTTGAACTTTTTTTTCGTCAATGTGAAATCTTTCATGGTCTTGTGATAATACGTATATTTTTATCCAAAGGACTCCTTCCTATTAAAATAAATTAAAATTTCGCTAATTAATTATTTAACTTTTGTACAAAAATACATTCAGAAATGGATTTTGCACTCTCGAATAGTTCAAACTTTTTCTCATAAACTGTATATTGTTTATGGTCTTGATTTGCAGAATATCTCTGCCCAGTGAATCACAATTATTTTATTTAAATAGTGTTGTTACACACCACAAACAACAAAACACTGAAAAAACCCGAAAAATCATTTTTTCATAACTTCCTGATGTTGGAGTGTTAAAATAGGTAAATTTTAGGGATGGGTGGATTCAATTCTTTAATTCCACCGGTTCTTCCATAAAAATGAGAACTGAGTACCAAGACGCGTGATGTGTACAGATATATATATATATATAAAACAACATTGCCTCATCTTCACGTGTCACCCCAAGCAGTATTTGAACCATGAACGACTTGCTACCAGAACCTACCAGTGCGCCCCTAGGCAAGGGGCAGCCAAGACAGTTTTCACCTTTATGTCAGATGTCACGCCACCTCCCTACGTGTGATAGAAACCAGCCAAGCCGCCCAGCGCTGTACCTGAGCTTGCGCAGCCGAAGCAACCCCACATAGTATGGAAGCCTGCTTCCAGTCTCCCCCCAAGAGATAGCGGCCCTTGCCGCTACGGGAGGAACTCCAGCACTAAGATACCAGACGCTGAAGGGAGCCCAAGGGCCCGCAGCCGGCCGGCCGTTCATATAGACAAGCGCACAGCCCAGAAACGTCAGTTGATTCTCAGCAGCTCGCTCCACCACTTCTGTGTGCTGGAGCTCTCTGCTATAACCATCTACCTCCCGAAGGACAGCCGCTCTTCAGGAGATCTTCCAGACCTTCAACCCCCAAAGCAATCTACATCCCACTTAAAACTCACTACCTCTCTGGTAGTAACACCCAGAGTCCCTTCTGGACAACATCATTAGTTTGTTAGGGTCAGTTAGTATTATAGCTACGTAGCCGCATCTGCTTTTGTCTAGTTTAGACCCAGGTTCCCTTCACCTGGTATTACCGTAATTTACTTCTGTTTCAGTTCATTTTAGTAAGGAGTTAGTACAGGCTGCCGTGTCTATTCCTCACAGGAATAAACACGTGATCTTACCTAACCTTTGAGTATTCATTTCTAGGGTAACTGCAACGGAAAAGCAGGAGACTGCATTCTTTGAAACCCTCTTTGCCGAACCTAGAGTAGGACTACGGGCTCCCTTAACCGGGTGCACCTAACTCTCAAACACACACATTAGACGGCCACCCATATTGTGATTCAGGTACAGCAAGGTATCCGGTGCACACGTACGGTAGAGCCATAACCATTAGAAACTCAATCCACGAGGCAGCTAGTCAGTCAGCCCAGCCAATTCACTCCATCCTCTGCAATATTTTCGCCGGAAGGAGTGATAAGACTGGTTCTAGAGGTCTGACCACTTTTCGACCACTCACACATCACTGTCAGATATCCAGGGTAACCCACCGCTCCAACCACCACGTTGAACTTCCCGCCAGTTGGTGTAAACTGGTCCAACTCTGGTTGGCATGGCCCCAACTGCCTTTACACCTAGCTAGGGATCTTCATCATCTACTCTTCCTTAGCGGAGCAGACCTTAGTTCCTACCTCTATGCCATACACCCATTGGAGTGGTGCAAAGTGGAGCGCGAAGAGGGCAGCTACTGCCTCCGAGCTTAGCATAAACTGCAACTCAGTGCAAACTGCCTTCTGCAATTTAAACCCCTGGGAACAAGTTCAAGCCATCCGCTAACTGGAGAGGCCTTACCTCCTAGTTCCCTCCAGCTCCCTCTTTCAGCTACCCACAAGACCGCTGGCAAGCCACATCCCATTGTCGAGAGATTCCGCCCAGGACTTCCAGTACCGCTGGGAATCGAGAAGCCTTGGTTCCAACCCAGCAGGACCTGCAGTCCTCCACAGGCCCCCCACCAGCATCGCCAGCTGCAGCACCACCTTCGCTCACAGACTGGGTAAGAGTTCCAGCTGACACAAGCAGCGACAACGGCCGATTCAGGTACTACCCCGGGCCATGCCCAAAACAGGTAAACCAGTGGTTGTGTGCAAACCAGTAGCACAAAGGACAGTTAAGACCACCAGACTTTGTACCATGCCGTCAAGCCACATACCTCAGCTTATATAACTGCCGGGTTCCGGTTAGCAGCCAATAAAGTCAGCCCAGTCATATCGCCTGTGTCTCTGACATTTCGTTAAAAATATGGTGTATGTTAAAAACATACATGCTTTAAATGAAAAATTGCATAGAACTGGCAGGACGTGATAAAAAGTTTAAGAAAGCATGAAAGTTCAACCAACCCAGATACACACTCCAAACATAACCTAGAAGACAAGGTAACAACCCAGCAACAGATAATTTTTTTTTCAAAGGTAAATTTTAATTAATGTACCTAAATTTAAAAAATGAACCTGTACATTTTGTGCTAATACAGCAATACATTAGAATATCATCATTTAGATTTCACTTTAGCATAAACACATTAAAAATAGGTCCTTTCAGTCTCATAACAAATAAGTTTTCCTTTGTATTTTTTATTTACAACATTCTTGAAAAGCACAATATGTAAATTTTTCTATAAAAATTACCTTCATTTGTAAACCAAGAAGTTGTTTTAATCAAAGCATTTTTCCAGTGAGATAACTTCGGATAAGTTTAGACACAGAAATACTTATGACTCAATGCCAATATGACTATATTCGGAATTTACACAAAATAAACAATGTATGAAAGAATTTTTTTCACACTTTTATATTACATTGCAAATACTAATTTTAATAATAAAAATACTCAGAATCAAGAATCGAAAATGAGGAATCGAACTTGAAATTGTAATCGGGGAAAAATGCATACTCAACCCATTCCTAGTAAATTTAAATGTAACGAATCCAGCCAAGTAGAATGAAGATTTTCAAGAACCATGACATTTGGTTAAATTGAGGTTCTACTGTACATAAAAATGAGAACAAGCTGCTTGCAGATTAAACATGCTTCACACAGAAATCGTGTAAATTAAAAATGTACCAGTACTGGTTATTTACGTCTAAAAAAGACTGAGGATCATTGCACATAAAAAGTGAATGTGTTACAATGGAGTAACTGACAAAATGAATTACGAATAACTGGTAACAGATGGAAATACCTGTCTTGATTCATCGTATTTCTTTTCTTGTTCTTCCTTTCTTTGTTTAGCTCTCTCTCTGCTTGATTCAAACCTCTTCTCTTCCTCTTCTTTCCTCTGCTTTGCTCGTTCCACGACATTTGCCATATTTTCACTCTGCTGTCTCCTGCGCTCATGCCATATCTCATCTTCCTCCACTACATGTGGGCCATTAGGATGTACCTTAAAACAAACACCTTATTAACTAAAATGTTGTAACACACACAGCAAAGCACATGACACAGGTTATCTACAGGACATAATTTTATCTACACATTTTCCACCAACCTCTTACATTACTTAAGTGACCTGTACACACCTTATGCCTTCGTAAAAAACATGACTAACCTGGTGAGGAATGGCCCTGACCGATGGCAGCGGGAAGGACATCGGTGAGGGAGCGTGGGACTGTGGGGGGGCCCTATAGTCGACACCCAGGGCCCTTCCCTGTGGCCAGTTTCTCTGATCCAGTAAAGCCCTTGGAGCTGGAACTATTGTATCCTGTCGCTTGACCTCTTTACGCGGGTCATCCTAAACACCACGGCAACAGTGTTGTGTACACATCAATCTCAAACCATCAAGAGTTATGTAGCATGCACACATGCAACTGGCTACTAACAAATTACTGAAGCTTGAAGAAAAATCATGCAGTCACCTATCAACCAATGAGTACAGAGAGTAAAGGACTGGTAAGACACTAAAAGAAACTTTGATACCCTAAACATGCCACGGAACTAAATTCCAAAGCAGGCAACAAAAGTAACATTCCAACATTTTACTGAAATATTTATTCCAGCACAGTACGAAGCTTCTCAGTTTATGTACTGTCCCTAGTGAAAAATCTTACTTCTGAATGTGTATGTTGAAGTTGAAACTACTACAAACTTACTAATTTAACACTGCCAGAGATGATGAGCATTAAATAGTATCTCAATATCTGCATCAAATGTTCATCAAAGTTAAAATTAAACTTCTTGACCCACACATTTTATTTCACACAAAAATTCCAAAATTGAATTTACCTAACCTGAACATGCAGTGAAGACCCGGAAAAGTAGAAGAAAGACAACTCAAACAGCAGAGAAACTACAAGAAAACAAGTACTTTCCATTACAACATGCAAACACAAATACTAATTAATTAGTACACTGCTATCAACTCAAACAATATTCTCAGATGTTATGTTTAAAAGCAACATTTATATAAAATATGTCGCACACTAAAGAAATATCAGTACTTTGTTACATTTATAAGAATATCTATCAAGTAGTATTGTGTGACCAAAATAAGAAACAATCCCATGTGGATAAGATGCAGGCAGCTCTTCCATTCATTGCGCAATGCGTGGCGAGGAAGATAGTTGCACTCAATATAAATTACAACAGACCGCCTGCGACACATTTAGGAATGTCAAAAATGGTAGTGTGCTTTCCTTATAATTTATTGTATGGCAAACAAACTTTCAATAATTTAATGCTTCCGGGGTATACAGAGCCATCATAGTGACATTTGTTGTGATGTGCATTTGGGCGAATAAGAATATTAAATCACCTTTATAAATGTTCAGTGAATAAAGATCAATTTTTGGAATGGAAGGAAAACATCTGCCTGGTGTTAAGCAATAAATACGAGAGAGGGCAAGCGACAAATATAGAGCAACATGAGTTGTATGTGCAGTAAAACTTCATTTGTATTCATTTTTCAGACCTACAAAAAGAATTCCCAGTAAAACTTATTTTGAATTACAATAGATTGCATTCAAAGCATAAACAATCTCTATTTTTCAACCCTTCTTATAGTGTCATTTAAAACATGCCTTTTTCTACGCATGTACTTACACTCCTGAAAGTACACCATCTGCAAATTTTTCACAAAGTTGCTATCACTACAACTGTTATTATGGCAACTATTGCTTCCACTGTCAATATCGCTGTTACCACCCACGCTTATTGCAATTTTTTATATTTCTTCTATGGAACAGTTGTTTTTCCAATATTCTGCATCTTTGTTTTATACATGTCACCCAGCTGATTTCCAGTCTTTTTCTGAAATACTGTTTACAGTCTGTTCTGTCATCGCTTTTATCTGGTCGGCTCTTTGCCATACATTTTTATCAGTTACACAAGAAATGACAGTGTTCCAGATATATTCTATGGCATTCAAATTTTAGTGATATGGTGGCAGCCTGACTATTTCGCGGCCACATACTTTAAGAAGTTCGTCTACATAATACTTGGGAGCTGGGTGTTGACATTTAACAATGCACAGTAGTTGTGCTATAGACATTACTTCTTATGCAATGTTGTTTACCTTGAGCCATTCTTGTATTACCACCTTATGCAAAGCAATTTTTGGGCCTTGGCTTTTCTTCACAAGTGGTGGGATGCATTGTCCAACACAATAATGCACTTCACGGACAGAATGAGTATGTTTATCCAACAACCATTTGGAGAAGTTTTCCAAATTCATTTCACTGTGATAATCATCACTTTTCATTTTGGACTCAAAAATAAGTTATACTCCAGGAACAAATCCCATGTCCAAACCTTCGTGGACAATAATACACCCTTGGCTTGCTCTGTCGTTCTTCAGCACACCTGGAATATCTGGGTCTAGCCAGCATTTGCTGCATGTATCCACGTTTCATTATAATAAACCGGCATTTCTCTCTCCCCAAACAGTCATTCATTCTCATAAGTACATTTCCCTACAGTCTATCAGTACGTCTCTTGTTTTTGCACTTCCTTCACCTGAAGCCAATCTTCTTTATTATTTTTCACAAAGTTTCCTTGCTCGCACAAAAATTAATTTCTGTTTAGAGTGCAGACAGTAGGTTCATACTTCTTTTCTGTGGGCAAAAAAATTTTGAATTGTGTGTCAAAAACTTCACAAATCCATTTTTCTGCTACTAGTTTTGTTTTTTTTCCCCTCGTGTACATAGTTTTTTTATCCCTTAGTTTATATACACTCATTTCCTTGTGCATTTTACATATTTCCGCTACTGAATTCACTGTTGCAGCTGCTGCTTGTATCATGGCATTTTCAATAGAATAAGCATGTCTTTCAGAAACTTTCTCGTTAACAAAAATCTTGATTACGTTACCAATAATTTTACAGTCTTCACTATGAACAATATAATGATGTTTTAACTCGAACATGCCATGACATACTCTTTAGTGAATGCCTTGCACAAGAGTATCGTGTTCATTTTACATGCGCACAGACTATACAGTAGATATCGACGAATGTTGCTTCCCTGTGATTGGCTCACTAGACCTTCCCCGCCTTCGTCCTACCTACCTGAGCAAGGTAAGACCCGCTACCGCATTATTTCCAGATATTCTGTTGATGTTGCTAAGTTATACTACAACAAAATACACAAAATACTTTTCCCAGTTTTGCAAGGACATATTTATAAAAATAAATAAGTAGAATTTCATCTACGAGAAAAATTCATTTTACAGTGTAGAATTCAAAACGTACGTAACATGTGCCAAAATTCTTATGTGCGTTTTGAAAATACAACAAAATACCGTATTCACCCGAAAATAAGACTACCCTGAATGTAAGAAGACCCCCATATTATGAGAACATGTTTCAAGAAAAATAATTTACTCACAATTTTACTTTTCTTGCTTAGAAAGTCGCTGCATGGAATCACAAAAAAATAAGTTCAATCACTATTAATTTTTTTGCTTAAATAACTGCATAAAATTAAAATACTAAATGACTGAGATTGATGCTATTATGTACAATATAATAAATATTAGTATTGGATTTTGTTAAGACATTAAAAAAATACTGTATATGGCATATTATACCTGTGTTACTTAAGAAAATATTTTCAGATTACTGTTTACAAACTTCTGTTTTTTTTACCGTTTTAGAAAAAAGCATGACCATAGAATAAAATAACAATATGAATGTATACTAAACATTTGAAAGAAATATGTACAAATAGTGCCACCCTTATGGAACCCAAACCATGCATCATTTACTGCAGGTTGTTGGTAGTTTGGAACACAGCCGTGGTATGAAAGTGTAAAAAAAAAAGTGCACACTACTTTCATACCATATTGTACGAGTTTCATGTTTTGAATTCCAAATGGCCGCCATTAATTACCTAGCAGCAGTAGGTTAATGCCATAACCGCAATGTAAATAGGGAAGTTTAGATATAACTTAATTATATTTAGCATTATTATCAACTATGTGTGTGTATATTTATCTGAAAATATGCATTTACATGTGATTTGATTGGCAGTCGAATGAGTATGTAAACATTGCGTGTTATTGCAGGATGAAACAGTTTGCTGTTGATTGTAAGACGACCCCCATTTTTTTTTAATAGAGTTTTAAGTGAAAACTATTGTCTTTTTTCGGGTGAATACGGTACAATCTGTGCAACACAAAACCTCCAATATCACAAATAAAAAAATTACATTAATTCAGAAACATATTTCACTCTCTAACACTGGTCATATCCATAAAAAATAGTAGAACATAGAATGTAGTCAATACAACTATTTCACTACTATTTCACTTGGTGTAAAACTTTTTATAATCATTTCTTGATTGTGATAAGGTAGACTTTCTCCATTCATTCTATCCCTCATGAAAACTTCAGGGTCAGGTAGATTGCGTTGCACCTCTCCCTTCTCCCTTACCATAGCTTTATTTATAAGCACAAGATGTTNACTTCAGGGTCAGGTAGATTGCGTTGCACCTCTCCCTTCTCCCTTACCATAGCTTTATTTATAAGCACAAGATGTTAAAACATTAATTTACATTGCAGAAGGCTCAGGAGAGTAGTGACTGATAAAAAATAATTAAATTAAACAAACCAATACAAGCCGCTGCAGTTACACCAAGTAAAAACAAGTGTGAATTATGGTAGTATATAGGTTACTTTTACTGGATGGAATTGAACAGAGTACCAAATTCCACAATTGTAATCCATTCCTGATTATAACCCGCACCCCATTTCTACAAACTCTTTTAGGTTTTTTTTTCTTTCATATTGCCTTACTCTTTTATGTCATGTACATTATACAAAACTTTAAAAGATGTTGAAAGTTCAGGGCTTCTGNTTTCATATTGCCTTACTCTTTTATGTCATGTACATTATACAAAACTTTAAAAGATGTTGAAAGTTCAGGGCTTCTGCAGACAATACAACTTTCACTTGCTGCTTGGATTTTAGCACATGCTTTGTGCCTGCTCTGTGCACACTGTATCTGGTCTGCAACACGGGCATTGGAAAGTGACAGGCATGGGAGTTGCCAGGCCATCCCACAGCATGCACTGTTCCCAAATGCAGATNAACACGGGCATTGGAAAGTGACAGGCATGGGAGTTGCCAGGCCATCCCACAGCATGCACTGTTCCCAAATGCAGATGGATTTAAGTTACGTGCAATTGTATTTGCAGAAAAATATGGCAACAGAGCAGAGGCTAGAGAATTTGATGTAGATNAACACGGGCATTGGAAAGTGACAGGCATGGGAGTTGCCAGGCCATCCCACAGCATGCACTGTTCCCAAATGCAGAAGTCAAAGATCCAGTTACACAGCTGGATTTAAGTTACGTGCAATTGTATTTGCAGAAAAATATGGCAACAGAGCAGAGGCTAGAGAATTTGATGTAGATGAAAAAATAGTGGGTNCAGATGCGGTTTCATGGACCCTGAAAGTGGAAAATTTTGGGAAGTTAAAGCAGAAGTTTTAACTTACCATCATGAGTTGCGAAATAATGGAGGCAGTGTCACATATGTCATCATTCAAATCAAGGCACATGAAGTAGCAAACTGTCATCGTATTTCAAGGGCAAAATTCAAAGCAAGTCATGGGTGGGCCAACCTCCATAAACTACATCAGGTTAATAAGAAAACAGTTCAAATAATGTGCACCGCTTATCTTGTAACGACTACAAAATTCATTTCCGATAACCATTTTGTACAAAAATTAGACAATTTGTTAAAGAAACACAAACTTATTTCAATAAGCAGAAGTCTTTCGGATAGAAATATACATCCCGCAATGCCGTGGACTACTTCTTACCGCCACAAAAACGTTAAAATTGTGACATGTACTATGGATATATTTTCCCAGCGTACATTTTTAGCCAGTGCAAAGGTCAACTTTATCACTAAAATTAAATAAATAAATACATAAACACACAATTGTTTGTATGCTACACCAAAATCATGCCTTCATTTAAACAACACACTGACGGCCTGTAGCAGCACTCGTAAAGTCACGTGCATGCACACAGCTATTGCAAAGGATGTGACCTAGTTTTCAAGGGCAACTGTGACACATGCGACAGAAACGAGGTGAGTTACAGCAGAAACAGGTGCTACTGACATGCCTTTATTAATAAGTCACTGCCACCATTAAAAAGCACATAACTAAAAGTCAAAACCGTATATAAAATTTTATTCCAATAAAAAATATTGTAAGCAGGTCGGTCAACAGGCAATGCAGTCAATTCCAATCACAATCTATAAATAAAAAATTAAGAAGACAAAAATCAAAGTTATCTCAGCACTATTGAAAAATGTATCCCAAAGCTGAACACCGCACACAAAGTCTAAGGAACATGGCATGGTCAAGAGATAAAGGTGCTCATGGGAGGGAACGCGAAGATCTGTAATCCGCACTGTTAATGGCTACCGCTGTTGCTTTGTAAACGTGATTGGATGGTAGCTAGGTGCTGAGGGATGGGACGGTCATTATGAGAAGGGAGGGGTGAAGAACAAAAGAGCTGTTTGTGACGCGTTACATGAAAGTAACTCGCTAGGCGAGCGAGCGCTCGACTCAAATCACCGCTGCCGTAATTTTAAAAGGATTTTCACCTNCATGAAAGTAACTCGCTAGGCGAGCGAGCGCTCGACTCAAATCACCGCTGCCGTAATTTTAAAAGGATTTTCACCAAATTTTGTTTTGTGTGTTTCAGGAGATGGTCTCAGTGTACCTACTGAGACATACCTACATTTTGCCTTGGACCAGTTAATGTATTTTATTAAGTTTGCATTGCAATTTATACCATTTAAGCNGAGACATACCTACATTTTGCCTTGGACCAGTTAATGTATTTTATTAAGTTTGCATTGCAATTTATACCATTTAAGCAAGGATAGTTTACTCTTTTCATAAATTTTTAGTATTTTTTGCCAGTTCCTGAAAAACTTTACTTTAAATTGCTGTTTTCTTTATCTACATGTTCGTTATGTGTGGGTTTGACTGTACCAACCATTTTCCTGGGAACCATGAAAGGTCGCAATTTTGAGATTTGACTGTATTCAATGAGACATCTCCTTCACACATTCCCTCCCAACCTCCTCCCTGATCCATGTTCCACTGGCATTGCAAGAACAGAGCCAGACACACCAAAATCCTGTCAAAACTAGCCAAAGCATTAACGCCAATTTCACAGACTTCAGGTCTGGGACCATTACTACCATCTGCATCATGACCAGCTAAGATGCCTCAAAAATGCATGCTAGAAATACACTCAGGCTGCCACGTCACACAACAGCAAATTCCTGCATAATTATTAATTACATTCATTTGAAATACTAAAAATGTACATACATAATGTATTAATCAGCAATTACACAATTCCAAAATACGTCCATTCATACGAAACAGTAAACAGCAAAATAAATATTACCAAGTAAAATTAAAGCCACAGCACTCAACACAACACTTAACTAAAATCAGTAGACATACCCTGTCCCTATCAGTGGAGTCTGGCTCCCTCTCAGATCGCTTTCCTTCAGTAGAGCAGCGAGCATCCTTATCATCCTGTGTGCTTTCATCATCACTGAAGGCCAACTTCTGACTGTAAACACAAGCAATTACTTAAGTAACCTGATAGGGTTGTGCGAAAATGACTTTTTCTCTTATTACACGAAAATAAAGAATATGTTATGAACTTTAGTGAAACTGAAACGAAAATAAAAAAATTNGACTTTTTCTCTTATTACACGAAAATAAAGAATATGTTATGAACTTTAGTGAAACTGAAACGAAAATAAAAAAATTATTTTATACTCTCTAAACCTGTAAAAGTAGGAATTAAGACAAAATCAGTGAAAAACAGTGAAAATTGAGCTTCTGATAATCAGTGCCAGATAAGTAATTAATATGATGGGTAAATTTCACTGTTTATTTGTTATTCCCACTGAATATCAAGAATTTCACTGCCCTTAGTCACTTGTTACTAGTTTATTTCCTTGATTCATCAGTCGGCAGTAGCTTAACTGACTTTCAGTGAATGTTATTTCACTAATTGATAAGACAAATGCATTTGTGGTTATATTTTGTGTGATATAGGTGTTATTTTTAGCCAAAATGGACGTTACCGTATTCACTCGAATATAAGGCCATATTTTGTTCCAAATTTCACTTTCAAAAATTTAGGGGTGGTCTTATTTTCACAAAAAAAAAGTTTGGGTTCATATTTATGCATAGGTAATAGCACTTGGTTCATAGTTTCCAGAGAAATATTCTTATCTTTCGAAAAACACAAGTTTGGTTAATATTATCCAAAGAAATAAAACACAAACACAACCAAAAGTGAGATTAACTTCAATTTCCGTAAGGTTTTTCTTCCAATAGACTCGGTTACTGGTCTTTAATCCAGGCGCGCAGATATTTCTAATTATCGCGAAACCCCCTGACAAACCCATTGCCAAAATATTGGTACAAGTATTAAATATGCATAAATGGGTTAGTGCATTACATTACACTACAGGTTAGGTTGCGTTTACCAATGATACAATTCTAACATGGTGGTAAATTAAACATCTTGTGATCTAGAGCAGCTACGTGATACCCAAAATGGCATCATGTCTGTGAATGCAAGTGATCAAAGTTGTTTGATGACCAACTTCGGTGCTGACATTCAATATTCCCAGAGTGAATACATCTGGAGTTGCGAGTACCAGATAGTAGCTGTATCTATGACTTCTAATTTATTTTTCCGTACTTTGTTTACTACTGGTCAAAGCCATTTTCCGGTTTTGCTTGAATGAAACCTATTGGTAAATGAATAAGTGTTAATTACAAGTGACCACATTGAAAAAAAAAAAAAAAAGTTCATCTGTGTCACAACTAAGGAAATTTGAACGTCGTAGTTATGATGCGAATTTTAAACTAATGGTGGTTCATATGCACAACTGCATGACAATTGTGCTGCAGCCAGGCATTTTTCCGGTACCAATGCTAATGTTCGTGGCGATCATTCTACTGGGGAGTCTGATTCAAGTGATGAATACTTGACACACAACAGTTTTTTCGTTTCTCTTTGTTATACACAAGGTTTGATGACAGGTAGGCTATTACCTATTTTACTCATATTAAAAATGATTTTAATGGTATATTTGAGTTTTTTTTATCATCATGGCCTGTCAATAAGTATTTGTGGCAAAATTCAATTTAAAAATAGCACACCAATATCTAACACCATAATACCTAAAAAGAAATTCTCTACAAATTACACTCTCAGCATGGTGTAGTAACATTTATAAGTTTCAAAGTAACCATAATTTAAAATTTTTTAGAATTTTGCTATGTCTAGTTTATGATCATTTAACGATGTTCAAAATAGAAAGTGGACATTGTTTTCAGATTAGACTCGCTCAGGTTTCGCCTTCTGTCTGACAGAACACTATTGTAAACTGAGAGAAATCTCTTATATTCCACATTTGAACAAGGAAGCGAAATGGCCTCACTGCACTTGGCAGCAAAATTTGGATGTGAAATTTTTTACTAAGGTCAGTGCCTTTACAATGTCACATTCACAACTTCCAACACTTGTTGATTCAGGGTATTCTACAAACCTCAGAAACCATTACATAGTTCTTCAGTACTTGCACTGTAAAGGTTCTTCAAACACCGTAACTTTGACACTGTTGGAGCCTATCTCTGCTGACAATACACTTTGGGTCAAGAACTNGACAATACACTTTGGATCAAGAACTTGAAGGATGTCATAATTCTGCTTGCATGGATCTACTGCCATCATAGAGGTGAGTGCAATACAGTTGTTTTAGAGTCATTTTAACAGAGGCCCTGGTAGCAACACTCATGCTACCGAGGAGTTTTCCTGTTTCATCAAAATATATACCCTGAATGACATTATCAAACCCCTGCTTTAGGTAGTTCAGTTCTCTGTAAAAAAAAAAAGTGTGAGCAGTTGGATATGAAGATCCTTCTAATGTTTGCCATGTCTGACAAATGGTGCCTGGTAGTGTATGACTTCAATGTCTTTTGAGAACAGTGAACACAAATAATACACTCTTGCATTTTGTGTTGCTTTGAGATCTTCAATACGAGCAAAATAAACAATGTCATCAAAATGGTCAGCAATATAAAAACACTCTTCAGTCATGCACTCCAATGTGTGAAAAGCAGAGGAAACAGTGCACATGGTTTCTAGGAAAGTATGGTGCAAGTGCTTTCGTTTTCTAGTATTGATGAAAACGTGTTTGATGTTGCCAACAGCACTGTTCAGATCTTGAACCTCATTTGCCCATATATTGCCAATAATGTTAAGTTTGTGGGCCCAACACTGAAAATGAATAGGATAGTCACCAACAATAACTTTTAGAGTATTTGCACATTTGGTCATGAATGCAGCAGAGTCTGTCACCAAACTTTTGACATTTTCGTACTAGACCTCGTAAAAAGATTCCAAAATGGCTCCGACTCAGTTTGTTGCAACTGCTCCTTCAAGAAAATGTACTCCAGACACAAATAATTCTGTTTTTCCTTGATCACTTCCAGTATGAAACAAAACCACAAACACACCACCTCTCTACTCTGTCAGTGGTTTTGTCACATAAAATGTCTATTTTTTTATCCTTGGTTTCTTTGAGGACTTCTCGGCAAGCATTCATAACATCGCCAACATGTTTTTCCCGAAGTGTTCTAGCATGTGGAAGTTCTCCAGATCCTGACACAGACAATTTAATATTACTCTCAATTGCTAGCTGTAATAGCTTAAACTAAAATTGCAGCTTTTGTAATAGCCAATCATTCACCTTTATAATGTAGTGATGTTGAGAAAAGTCTTATGTCCTATACAAAATCAACACAATTTTTTGTATAAGGTTTGAGGGAGGGTAGTATGCATCTGTCCAAATTCCAATACTGACATTTATCACAAGAACCGTGAAAAGTCATTGGATTGAGGGTTGACTATTTTTAAAAAAAGGCATATGAAGTTTTTGTTTCCAAACGTTGTCTTCACTTAACTGCAAAAACAGCTACGATGAAAGAATACAATATCAACCATTCTGCCATTCACATTACATTTCATAGAGATTCTTGTTATAAGAAAATTTATAATGTGCAAAGAAACACCATACTTACCAGTGTACCACCCGCCCCCATGCAAGATCCACAACTCACATTTTGAATATCATCCCAGGGCAAAAAAATAATTACACATATTCTGTTCTTAAAACTTGTATTTTAGTGTAGTTGTGTTACACAAGCTATATGTGTGTTACAATACTGAATCTGACAAGAGTCATACTGTATTTATACAAAATAAACACCCCCAAATTTTATTTTGATGGGAGGAAAAAAGGGACCTTGGAAATAAGCACGTCAAATTGTGATTTAGGCAGTTCGGCACAATTTGTGATTTGGGCCATTTTGCCATCCAGCAACATGCTCTGCTGCCTGCCGTAACAGGCTGGATAATCAGATAATACGACGTATCATTCATTAGGTACAGTCTGAGAGTGACACACACAGATGAGCTATTTAAACACAAAAGGGCCACTTATTTCATTATATATATAGTGCCTTTAGCGAAAATATGCAAAAATATGTAGTTTTTTAAAATTGTAATTAAGTTTACTGCTTAAAAAGTTACCTGACTGTGGAAAATATGTACAACTTTAACAAAAGAACTTTGAATGTGGACTGCTTGTCCACTAAGCCGGCTGTGTGCTTGTGGAACAACCTGAAAGACAGCCAATCACCCACTCCACCACCATTTGCTTTGATTAAATAATCACCGTGGCTGACACCATGCGCTTGTCGACGACCTCAATTATTTTCAGTCCTAGAAATTTCTCCAAAACCTTAATCTCCATGTAGAATCTGCATCCCTTCTTTTCAAATTTGTTTCTGAGAAAAAATATGGTGGTGGTACATGTACGGTAAAGTACGGATAAAGCCAAGATTCTGTAAATCTGTTTTAACAGTTGAAAAAGTGTCGCGCCATAACTTTAAGGCACACAAGATGGCAGAATTTTTACACACATGCATCAGTGTCATCCAAGAAAACATTTTTTTATTGTAAGGTAGTATTTCATAAAATTAAATTCTACCCACCTTTTATGTATTAATTCATCCATTCTCGTATGTTTGGATCATCAACCTTCTCTAAAGATATGTTCGCCTTCACAAAAACTACTGTTGTGTCTTTAATAAATTCAGCCCCACGATCCTTTCTACTTTTTGCATCACGAAAAGACGAGACAATGGATGCTTATCGTTTGGCTGCACTTCCAGCTTGTTGCTCTGCCAGACGTATGTGTTTATCGCTGTTAGCACGTTTGGTGCATGCATCTTTTCTTTTAAAACTAATAAACACGTTACAGTGCAGACAAAAAATGGTGTTTACATCACTTGCATAAAGTCCGTGATTAAAAAACTGTTAACACCCACTGTTTAAATGTAGTACCGTATGTGGTTTCGGCATATTTTTTACATGAAAAAAAATACACATATTAGAACCATATCACATTTATCACAACTCAACCTGCCGTGTTAGCGGTTCTGACTAATCGTAAGAAATTTGTGTAAAAATTTATTTTATCTCAAATAAGATATGTGCGTCTCTACTGATTATTATCAATGATTCGAGCTTAGAGTGTAAGTATTTAGTCTTAACGAAAGTTTAATGAATTTCATAACATTGTGGCAAGTTAATATTAACTATAACTAATTCAATACAAAACCACACCAAAAAAATTTAGGAAAAGGAATATTTACCACAGGTGTTCTTTCATAAATTTCCATTTTATGTAGTTATTTTAGCTGTAAAATTATGAAAACAAACAAGATGATTTACAGGCAACACTTTTCTTTACAGGTGCACTGTACGAACATTCATTAAACACCCTACAGGCTGTCTAGCATTGTAGCATGACAAAATTCATGTACAATTCCTGTACACATGTATCAAAATTTCAATACCATACAAACATTTCAGAATTCACAAGCACCAGTCTACTAAAACTGCAAAAATTATCAGACTTTTCTTTACCTCAAGTATTGTATTTCAATTTATGGTACCAGATTCGCTAAATATTTAAATTCAAAATAATATATCTTAAAAAATTTTTTACAAAAAAATATAACATTTAAAAAATTTACACAAGCAAAATAAAAAAAAACACAACCTCATTTTCATAGTATTTATGTACAACAGATCTGGTGACTGCTACAATTTGTGGATGAACTATCTTATGTATGAGAGCCAAATTCCTAGAGTCAAATTCCTTTGAATGTTACATAATTGAGATACAAGGGCAGATCCAGGTAGAGAAAAAGCCTTACATAATAAAATAAAATAATTATTAATTGAAAAAAAAAACTGTTACATAGATGAAAACTAACTAACACATTTAATAATAAGTAATAAGTATTGCAGTGAAACGTTTCAGATACTGCTCAATTTGTACACCTACAAAAAATTTATAAATGAAACACAAATTAGGAGTATTTTGATAATTTTCAGCTTTGAAACTAAAAATGTAAATCAACAAACCAGAGTATAAAATGTTCGGACACAAATTTATGTCAATATATTATTTAATTTACAAACACTATGAACAAGAAACTGCCCAAGGCAAGCTAGGTTAGGACTGAATGTGAGTGCAACTGAGTATTCCAATCAGGTTATGTTATCATATTGGACAAACGGAAAAAATCTTGTATAATTTATATTGGTTAAGATTATAAGTTGATAGTGAAACATACTTATTAACAGAGTGATATATTTATGTTTGTATTATTTATAATTTCAGTAAGGGGCCATGCCCGTGAATGCTGTCTGTCAAAATTACTTAAAAATGAATGGTCCAGGTACTGCTATAAGCACAACCCCAACATAAATTAGACTCGAGTTCAACCACACTGTAATTCAGTGTTGAATATTTACAATCCCGAACAACGATAAACATACACCTAATCACTGTGTGCAGCTATGTTCTTTTGTTTCATACTGAACTTCGCAAATAACAAAGTTTCCGGAATATTTTGAAGTGACAATCGCAAAAACTGGAACGAAACTAATTTTGTATTTAAAACACATTTAGGTTTAATTGAAAATATTAGATTTTATTAGAACGGGCTAAGAACGATGCCAACAATTTCTGCAGCACTAAGATAAACTAACGGCACCAACTGTTTAGCCAAACCATTGTGATTGTCGTCGAAACCGTATTGATGCACTATGAAAACACAACAAGAAGAAACGAAGACAAAAAATTACATGAGAACTAATCTCGCAAAAGATCGCCATTTGGAGACTGGACTGAAATGGAACACAAGCTGTAACAGGTACGCCAATATAAAAATTAACCAATTCTCGTTTTCGTTCCAATATTTACAAGTTCACATTTGCAGTGTTGCCCATAGCGACACTGGCTAATGAAGTAACAGTATTTTAATTTATTTTAGCTATGTAATATTGTGACTTTTCTAGTGTTTAAATAGGGGGTTAGCAACTTTTTAAGCTCCCAATAGCGGAAAAATAAACGTTTCTCTATTGGTAGTATAGGAACCTGGCGAATTTTCCAGTGTACCGAGTGATTTTCCATAAATATGTACTGGCAACACAGTACTTCAGTACATATTTATTTTATGCCCTAAGTGATGTAAACAATGCATATTTCCCAAATTTTAAAAGACAAAATCAATGAGCAATTGTATTTCCACCAATGTCTCATGTAGCTACAAGAAGCCCTTTCTGTTATGGCATTAATCCAGGATATGTGAAGAAATTCTAGTACAATTCCTGGATTATTCCTGGGCGCTACCTCGCACTACCTTATAACCAGACATACCTAAGGCATGCAAACTGATTTTATGGATAAAAGTAGCAATTTTCACATTCACATGTCGAAAAGCTGTGGTTGTTAATCTTTTATCCACCATATCAAAAAGCAGTGAAAACGCATACAGCTTAATATGCTGTTATTTTAAAAACTATACCAGCGACAGCTACCTAAGTTTTTGTGGGGCAAGAAAAGTCAAAACTTTGTGCTTCTGCTATTTAATACAGTATTTTGAATATTGTAAAAGAACCAGCAAGAAAAAATGCTAAAAATAAGCAATTTGATGATGAAAAGTTATCAATGATTTCTAAATTTGCAAAGTCTACAATTTTGTTTACAAAATGGTATCGTAAAAGTGTATGGTCGCAGCATAAAATTTCTGTGTATCTGGTTAGTAAATCAAGAATTCCGCGTGCAGTGTCCGCTTGGTGCTGCTTAACGGGCAGACAGCAAAGTTGGTCTAGTAACCGATGTGAAATGGGGAAGACATCACTGGGATTCTAATAGCACTGGAGGGGAGGTAGTCTGCTGACTAGTTCAAATGATAACTCCCAAGACCTTCACTGCTGCTGTATTTTCTTGCAGACCTGCACTTCGCATAGTCTATGGGAAATCTCATTTCATTCGGCCCACAACCGCAAAATACAACCTTTGTACTTGCCAGGAAAGAAATTAGTAACATGCATGCGTGTTTACATGCTGCTCACTAAACATCCAATATGATAGGAGATTATAGGCCATTCATGATTACGTGACACTTTTCTGAAGCCCTGCAAAGTTCTACTTTTGGATAGTGTTGATACATCTTTCCATTACATGAAAACAAAAACACTGCCATGTGACCTCTATGTTTCGAATGACAAATGCATTTTTGCAATACAAAGAGTATCGTCATAAATATTCAGGTTTGAGTGGAAGAGTATCGTTGTAAGTACAGTGAAGCCTCGTTGTTGCGTTCCCGTTTATGTTGATTTCCCGTATCAGTCGATTTTTTTGGATGGTCCCAACAAATATCCTATATAAACAATGTTAAAAAAAACCTGCATGCTATACCCTTAAATCATTCATTTACCCGCCTCCATCAATCAGATATTCTGTCCGAAAACCAAAATATATTCGGAATTATTGTTCATCTGTGAAAAACTAAATTAAAACTGGTACTACCAAAATTCAGTAGCGCCAAGAGCAGGTAAACAGACACTCCCTAACCTCAAATGCTAGTATACACAATTAGTTGTCGTGAAACGGTAATTGTTAACAACCACAANTTAGTTGTCGTGAAACGGTAATTGTTAACAACCACAAAATTTATTTTTGATAATTCAATCACTATTTGTTTTAAATTACTCACGTCGAAATACAGGTAAAACATAATAATTGCAGGCATTTCTTTGTTTCAAGGCAGCAAACGAAAATTCGCGCAAATAAAACACGTATGTTTAATGGATGTGGTACGGACCACAACCAAACATTCATAATGGACGGAACGGATTTGAACTTTACTCTCATTCCACAATGGAAAGATAATAATTTTTAGGTTAGTACGGTAAATAACCATGTAAATTACAAGCATTAAAGGGGTACAGTATGTTTTCACTGATTAATTATTAAGATAAAATTACACTAGTAACTTTTTTTAAGGTTAGGATCTGTTATTTTAATCACTTGCAGTTTCAATTCCCCCATTGCTTCTAGATAAGTATTTAACATTTTTTTGGGAATTGCAAAAGGTCGTAATTTTGAATTCTGAATTTAATAACACCTTGGTTTCTACAGGTCAAAACAGCTGAGATAGAGGTATACATCAGCAAAATAATGCAGGATTTACAATAGCACGCCGCATCCGTCCGTCATCCGTTAGTCAGTCTCCTAGTTGAACAATTTACAAACCAACTGTGTACATCCTTCGCTTTTCTATGGTCCATCGTAAGTTCATTGCTGCAAACTAATACAAACAAAACTGTTTAAAAGTAGGAAAAATTCTCCATTAGAAGTGATTAGCGGTATTGAGTGTGTATAAATACACCAAATGCAACATGTAAATAACCAAAATTAGCTGTAGTTAAAATTTTTTTTAATAACATAATTATTTTATTACATTTGCTATTGCACAGAAGGAACTTGCATTCTCGACCTTATTAACGTTTCTTCAGTCAAAATGTAGGTAACATCATTGCAATTTACAACTACATAAACAAACCTATGAAAACCAAAAACGAGCAAAACAAAACACTGCACATACTAACACAGTCTTCTAAAAAACTTGGAATGAACGAGTATCCAAAAAGAATAGTTTATAAGGCTGTAATTCCATTCATCCGTCCATCAAAAGTAAAAGCTTGCCAAGGTTTTTGACGGCGGGAAGGATAGAATTAATGAACACCTCTGATTGGCTGTTAGTCACGTGATTGACAGATGGACATGAAGGGTGGTTGTAAATCCTGCCTTACACTGATACTATGTTATTAGAAGCGTCAAAATCTGACCTTTGGCACAAAGATCGCCAATAATGATGCTAACGTCTATTTAACAATACTTACTTGTAGTCTATGTCATCATGAGAGGCCCAACTAGCATCCTGCGCAATGTCATCCATCTTGATGAGCTCTTCTTCTTTTATTATTGGACGAGGTACAACCTCCTCTGCCCCAGTGCTAGGCGTAGTTCTGGGGGGGCCTGCAAACCTATTAAAAACACAATAACATGAACATGGTGCATATGCCATCCTCAAAATCATGACATATGAAATAAAGTCTACTGAATAATGTGGTGGTGTTGAACACTATTGCAGAACTTTGATGTTACAAACCATAATTTTACAAATACAGTAACTTCATAAAGTTATCCTGAGGAAAATTTTAAAAAATTCCATAAATTTGTAAAAAATAAAAATAGAAAAATCCTGAAAAATAAATAACAAGGAAAATATATCAAAATTTTTTTGCTGTTCCACATTCATAAAATATAGGGTTTGCAATGTCGCTATCAACAAATGATATGCCGCAGTATAAAAAATGGTGGAATGCAGTTGAAAACTATTGCCTGTGCTAGGTAGGGGCACCACCTCCACCCACCCTCATTTGGTATGATAATCCTTGCACAATACATGATGTCACAATACAATTCTTTGTAGTCTTCTATACTTCCATCCCCTTTACACTTTTATTTTGAATTCCTATACTCCAATCTCAGGTACATAGCAACAGGAGCTATTAACAGCTCTGTTTACAAATCAGGCCTTTCACCCCTAACACAATCCTTCCTTTAAATTGTAACCATGGCATGCCTGTTATATCACACCTTTACTAGATAGTTTGCAGTGTTTGGTTTTCGGATATGTTTTATGATAGTGTCATAACTTTGATTTGGAATTGGTTTTGGATTTTGAGTTCAGTATGCATTTGGAACCAACTATATTGATAGTTGAAGGCCTACTTCCGACATGTTTATTGGATTGCAATTTCTATTTTTAGGTATTCAGATTTCTAGTTTGTGGTTTTGACTGACGACCCGCTCATGCAAGACATCTGCATAGTTTCACTTGTGTGTTTACAAATTACGAAACAGAAAATATAGTCTTACCGTGTTTGTGAAATCAATTCCCCTATCCAAGGAGTGTTTCTATGTTTAAGTCTTAAATACAAAGTTGACCAACTGGCTCAAATTGAATGCTGTTGTCATGTAACATAAAGCAAAATTTTCCAGGGCAGTGAAAGTGGTTCACTACTGTGTTACACACTGCTCTGTTTAAACTTTATTTTTGGCATCCGCAATTGGATGTTCGTAAAATTTTTGAGTATTAATTTATTCCAAAGACATCTGAATATTAAAATTAATTTATATATTTTTAATAAAACAGCTTTTTTCCCCAGAACAAAACATTGAAAATTAAATCCATACCTAAAAGTGCACACCATGATAGTATGTTCATAATGGTTCATGTAGTGAAATGGTGTTATATGAAAATAACCATCCGTAATTTAAACATAGCAGCATCAGAAATTCTGTTATTCAGGGCGTCACTTACCTGACATTTGAATTGCGTTGCAATGTGTTTTAAATTAGTGTTTCTTTAAGAAACGTCTGAACTAGGGATAGGTGGTTGGGTTATTCGGTTCCAATCTATACCGGTTCTTGAGGTTTGACTCGGAACCGGTTTTAGGTTAACAACAACTCGGTCCTCGTTTCTACACAGCAATAAATTTACTGCAAAACTCTGTCTTTCCAAAAATAACTACCTCCTGTATAGCGCTCCCTTTTCCCCAACAATAAAGGAAAAAAATTCTGAGGTGTACGACATACATGAAAAAAAATTAAGGAGTGGTAATCGTAAACTGTTTGGTGATGGATGATGTTTAGAGGAAAGTGTAGGGGAAGAGTCTCTCATCTCTCGCTCTTACATCACTCCTCTCCCTTCTCTGTCTTTATCACTCAGCCCGCCCCTGTAAGCAAAACTGCTACCGCCCTGTCACCAGGTAAAAGAAGCAAAAAGAACAAGGAAACCGGCTGGTAAAAGAAGCAAAAAGAAACTAAGCAGGTCGCCCACTGGAGTTGACATTATTTTAAGGACCATAGGTTAAAATCACGCCACAATGTTGACGCATGTACCGCCACTGTAAAAGACAGGGCGGCTTATACGGTCAAAGTTAATGCCCCTCCAGGCCCTG